>CAJPEV010002729.1:0-39683 GCA_905338385.1 Darwinula stevensoni
ACCGCGACGACAAGTTAGCCCCCCCAACTTTTCGCTTAGCCCCCCCCATTGACGAAAACATGACTACGCCACTGTCCCGGACACAGACAGAGCGGAGCGCTCGATGAAGTCCGTGAGACCATTGAAGTAGGGAAAAATCAATAAGTAACTGGCGCCAGTGGAAGTCGCGCCGGCCCCCACTTCCTTGTCATTCTCCCTCGCACACAGTCACACGCACCAGCACAAGAGAATGTGAGGCGCGAGAGAGGTTAAACAAGGAAGAGCTTCGTGCGAAAATCCCCATATCATGCAGATTTGCCAATGGAACCACCACGTTCTCTTTATTCTTCTGTGGATTGGATGGTTTATATACTCGTCCGGCACATTCCAGCAGAACTCCAGTAGAGAGATTGCGAAATGAGAAAGGTGAATGTAAAGGAGGTCGTGTTCTGGAATGGTCCTTAACATGCATTCTCATACTCAGCAACATCGAGTCATCCCATACCCGTCCCAAGGATGGGATTCTGCTAGCACTCTAATGACGCCAGCCAAAATACCGATAAAGATTTAGCTAGGCTCACTCCAGGGCCAGATTTAGAAGTTGTGAGGTCCGGGATAAGCGGATTCTTGGAGTTCCCCCCCACCCCCTCCCCCCCGCCGGCATAATACCTGGTGGTGCAAATTTTGGATCTGAATCATCTGCTTCTGTACGCAAATACTTAACTTTTCCATTTCCTTCAGGGGCCCCCTTGAAGAGTGGGGCCCGGGGGCAACAGCCCCCTACTCCTCCCCTTAATCCGGCCCTGGCCCATCAATCACTTCAATGGTCTTCAATGACTTCATATGTTGACGCTACCGCAGTTTTACTCATTTATTCCAACAGTAGTGATGCCGCGCAGCAAACTATCCGCGCACCGAAGGAAAATTGCCCGCATTGGGGAAAATCGAGCTGTGGGAAGACTTTTTTCAGTTTGGGAGATTTGGAATCTCTCTCGTGTCTATTGATATTCAAATGACTTTGACAGTTTAAGTAAACACTAATGTTTATCGAAATCGTGCAAGTCACTAGGCAGTGGCATAGCGTGGTTGGCATGGGCCCTGGTGCAAGGAATGAAACGGGGGCCCGCTGTCCAATATCTTACTATTGAATTGCGTAGGAGTCATATTATTTTGCTTATTTTCTCTGCCAGCATATTAATCGTCGGCGGTAGCTGAAGTCAGTGTGGAAAGCAGTGGCGAAGGGGTTCTCAAACTGTGGGGCGCGACCCCTAGGGGGGGGAGGCGCGACAGGTCATGGGAGTTTTTTTTATCTACTACAATGTGGAATTTCAAAAACTATTGAATATTTTTTATTGACCTATCCATTTTTTTTTTACTAGAAAAAGGTCACATTCCTTCACCTGGTTCTGGCTCTTTCTCCAGGAGTACAAGACTAAATGAAAGCAATTCAAATGGGCCTGGACCAACTCAACATTCGCAGAAGTCTTCTTCACAGGTCATTCTCGAGAACGGGATAGAGCGGCTGCTGCTTATATCGTTCAGAGTGTCGTTGAGGCTACCGACTGAAATCAGGAATTCCCAAGAAACAGTGCGTGGAAGATTTCAATGGGTCCATGACCCGTCTCTCGTTCTCAAGCTCGCACTTTCTCTCCGGCCTTCGCGACTGCCGGATCCGTCCTTGAGAATGGGAGAGAAAGTCATTGTACGCCTCGCGCACATCCCCTAAATAAGGCGTGTTCACTCCTTACGAAGTTTCATGCGGGAAAACCAACTTATAACACTTTCCTCCGTTCGAAGGAGAGTAATTCCCTCCTGTGAATGCTGCGGAATCCCATCGGGGTGGGATAGAACAGAACGGCTACTCCTTGGATGGGAAAGACACCCGCCAGTCGTGTCTTTATCCTGTTTCCATATCCGTATTTTTCTTTACAGATAACTGTACTTTATAGACGATGCGAAAAGGGTTAGGATCAGTAAGAGAGAGGGCCAATCAATGCGAGAACAGGGTTTCTATCAATAAAAAGGTCGGGATCCCGATAAATATGGGGGCGAAGATCTCACCCCGGTGAAGAATTCTTCCTTCCTTTAGCAGTATGAAGAGTACTCCAAGGGTTATACGTGGGGACTAATAAAGAACTGAAAAGTACGGCTGGTGCCAATAGCGACTGAGTTTTAGGGCCGCTGAATGAATTCGGGTATTCTTGCCAAAGAGTTCGCGGACGTCCTCCACGGGTCGGCTTGTGTTTCATATCATAAAGGAGGGTAGGAGGGAAATCAGCGGAAACGTCTCATCTCGCACAAACAGGAACTGCAAAGCGGATATTCTCAGATAAAAGCTACATCCCTTCTCACGAAAAATGAGAAAGGGAAATAGAGCAGGTTCCGTGAAAAGTTGACTCCAGGCGAACTCCAGACCCATCGGAGCCAAAGGATTCATCCAGTTGAGTTCCAAGTCATCATCTAGTACAGGGGTGTCAAACATAAGGTGGTTCATCCGGCCCGCCGTCTGATCTTGAATTGACTGTTAGTACAAATTTCGGTGAAAAATTATGGGTGCGGCCCGCAGGCATCTGCAGGAAAAGGAATGCGGCCCGCCGACCGACTTGAGTTTGACACACCTGATCTAGTATTTTTCGGTGCGGAAAGACGTATTCCAGATTGTCTTCATTTTTTCCTCAAGCAGATCTATATAAATCATTTCTTATTCTGAGTCTTACTTAAGATGATTTCCGTGGTTTCTGTCGGAATACAAAGCAACGGTAATCCAAATTAGTGTAAAAATACAAAGTTAAGCATATTCAGAAATTTCTAACACTCCATAGTAAAAGTTTCCGACTGAATTACGACTCTTTCTCTTTCCTCTAAAAATGTCAGGCGCGCTCTTGAAGGATTTTAATAGCCTGGTCTCAATGTTCCTGCATTCACTTTGGCATGTTTATTATGTTTTTTGGAGTCGGTATAGCAGGTACAGTAGAACAAACTCAATTTTTGTCTATGGAAATCCAACTTTACATATGGTATAGAGAAAACCTAAACAAGCATATTCATCCGAGTTACTAGCGAGTACACGATAATAATAATCAGGTGGCGTTGAGTTATACAGCAACGAGCAGGTATCACAACTCTCACGACGCGGGCGAGCCTACATCTAATATACAGGGCTAGTCAAAATGATTGCAGCGGTTTCAGAAAATTACTACAGGTTTATTATTTGACATATACTTACAAGATTGCACAGATATATAAACAAGTAGTGAAAGTTTTTTTTAGTGTCTATAGATGCTCAATATGTGCACCTTTAGTGACTCTGCACACATCAACTCTATAATCGAGTTCTTCCCATACTCGATGCAGCATGGCTCTGTCAATGCGAGCAAACGCATTGGTGATGCGAACCCGCAGGTCTGGCAGATCAACTGGTACTGGTGGCACGAACANTGACTAGCCCTGTATATAGCCGATCGTGGCTGACTGACTGACGCTAATTCTAACCATGTTCTAGAAAAGTTAGAAATCTGAAACTTGGTACACATTTACCTACTGGCGTGCAGAGTTCAGAAAAAATCCGACTTTGGAGGTATATGCCCTGGGGGTACACATTTTGGGGAGAGACGTTTTTAAAGATATATATTGTGACGGATTAGGATGGCATCGAGAAGGTTAACGGATGTCCTAGGTTCGGTGGTGTAGTGGTAGCACACCAGACTGGCAATCAGGACGCCCGGGTTCAATTCAAGGCCGCCTCTTGGCTTTCCTTTGACTTCTCATTTCTCATGCCTTCCAACTCCTGTTATTCATTCCCCCTCCGTAAAGATGTTTTTGCTCGAGTTCAATGGAGAGACCCAGAAAGCTGAAACTTGGCTTGGACGTGCCTATCGAGACAATGAGTACGGGAAAAATGTAAAGTTTAATACCTATGCCCTGGGGGGGGGGGGTATTTTTAGTGGCCGACGTATTCACGTGCTTTTTTTTGCCCTTGCGTATTGATATGATGTGGAAAAATGAAACTTGGTACATAACTACCTATTGGGATGCTGAATGCAGAAAAATTTAGACTTTGGAAGTAAATGCCCCGGGGACACAGATTTGAAAGGGAGATGTTTTCAAGTAACTATTTTGCATCAGTTAAACTGGTGAACATGGAAAGCTGAAACTTTCCATGAATGTGACTACTGAGACAAGGAGTTAAAGAAAAATGTTAAGTATCGATACATCCCCTGAATAATTTTTTCGAGGGGGGATGTTTAAAAAAAAATTTGTCATGGCGAATTGGACAGAAATGGAAGGTGAAACTTGGCACACGCACAAGTGACAATATTCTTGAGTTGAGGGAGTATTCAGCTTTCATGGTGCATCCCCTCCTGGCATAGCTTTTGGGGGCTTCGTGTTTTCCAAATATATATTTTCACCCGCGAAAAGGGCAAACGTATAATATTGAAACTTTGTGGGGATGCAGTTCACCGGGCAGATATAGGAAAGTAGCTAGCGCCAGCATCACTGACGTGATGTTGATTTAAGGAAAGATTAAACATTTTTATGCGTCTCCTCAGAGCACAGCTTTTGGGTGGGTCACTTTTCCAAATACATTTATTTCCGTCAGCAAAATGGGGAAGCGTATAAGGCTGAAACTGGGCTGCATGGAGTTCCCTGAGTCTACATTTGAAAAGAAAAAAAAATTTCGTGAAAACGCATTTATGACACTTCTTTCTGTCCCATTTTCCTGATTTTTTTGATCCAACGAAACAGGGACAGAAAATTTAAACTTCCCCCAGGAGTACCTGTTTGAAGACTGAGTAGAGGAAAAATCCTAATTTTTAAATATGTCTCCTTAGAGTAGATTATTGGAGGGAAGTATTTCAAAATGTATTCTCCACCTTTAAAAAAAGGGATAAAAGAAAATATTTAAAATTAGGCACACATAGAATCATAGACGTAATGATTTTGATAAAAATCAAGTCTTTTGACCCAATATGTCATGTATTTGAATTGGGACCTACTTTAAATACGTGTTTCCAATTTCGCAAACGAATGAATGAATTAATCACAATCCAAGGTAATAAAGCGCCGAAGGCGCCACCATGGCGAGTTTGTTTGCCCCAAGGGCAAACAAACTCGTTAGTTATATTATACTATTTCTTTTGGAAGCCAATGTGCATTGAAATAACGTATCCTTTTGACGGAATCAATCATGTTTTATTAACCCCTCTTAAAAGAACAGTGATTCTCGACTGATCAGGAAATTGTAATATGTTCTTGCGAAAATCGTAAAATAAAGAAAATGTGTCCATTGATATCGGTCGATATCACATCCAGTAAAACGTATTGAATATTTCCTGGCATGGTTTATGGCATGTGCAGAGGTATTCTTCCTTACCAGCAGGAATACTTATCGCACTCACGTGGATCCACTTCAATCATCTAAGAAGAAAGAACTCAAACGGAAAGAGACCACAGGCCATAATCTGCCTCCCTCCTAGAGGGAATCCTGCAATGATACCATTTTTGACCATCCTCTTCCTTTTCTTCCCCTTCTTGTTGTCTGGTGCCTTTGACTGCCCCACGAAATCCATAGAACCCTGCAAGTGCACGAAAGATTCGATTGGAAACGTGACAGTTGATTGTTCGAATGTCAGGTCTGATGAGGAGATTTCCTCAGCACTGTTGGTGACCTCATGGCCTTACGATGTGCCCTGGTGAGTCTGCGTCCTCGTTTCTACAGGTTATTTTTTCCAATCACATAACGCTCAAGGCCTATCAATGGAGTACGGCGGTGTCAGTTCCCTCTATAGCTCCCTCCCATTTCCATTCCTTTCCTCTTCCACCTCTAGTTAGTAGTTCTGGATCTTCCTCTCGGGAAAACTTTGAGGGTGATCAAGCGGTTCCAATAGGTTCCGAAGATGTCTAAAAAAATGAAGACTGGAACATGAAAGTGCAATTTTAATGTATACAGTTGGTAGGAATGATTTAATAACAGAATAGTTCTGAATCAAATATAATTAACTTTCTTTAGATCCGCAATATTCATTCATTCTATGTTAAATACCTGTATTGTCTGAGATACTCCCACTTCCTCAGTTATTGATGAATCATGTTGACCTTTGTATAGTTATCTTCAGAGAGGCTAGCACGTTGACCCCAAAAGTGGAGCATGTCTGCCATTGTTTCCATCGTGTCAACTATCAAATTGATATCTGCATATATGTATAGACGATCGTGAGTGACTAAGTGAACGACTGAGGCAAATTCTAACCATGTTCTAGAGAAGCTAGAAATCTGAAACTTGGTACACGTGTACCTTTTGGGATGCAGAGTTCAGAAAAAATCCGACATTCGAGGTACAAGCTCTGGAGGAACCCATTTTTGCGGGAGATGATTTTCATTGATATATATTTCCTTCAGTCAAACGGATGAACATGGAACGCTGAAACTTGGTATGGACGTACCTACTGAGGAACAAAGTTCAGGAAGAAGGTCAATTTTCAGATGCATGCCCTGCTGGCATACTTTTTTGGAGGTGATGTTTTCAAATAATTTTTTTTCCCAGTCATATCGAATTGGCCAGAGATCGAAGGTTGAAATGTGATACATAATTACCTAGTAGGAAACTGAATTGGGGGAAATTCCGAATTTGGAGGTAAACGCCCTGGGGGCACAAATTTCAGGGGGGAAAATTTTCAAATATTTCTGTATTGTTTCTGCCAATGGATAAACATGGAAAGTTGAAACGTGACAAGGACGTACCTACTGAGACTGAGAAAAATATCATGCTTTGGATACATTCCCATGGGACAAATTTTTTGGGTTATTCTTTTACAGTTTGTTGTCCAGTGGGTTCCCAGATGGCCAATCTGTGGCCTTGATGGACTCGCGGACATCGCTGGCTAGCCACTCCTGCGTTGTCCAAACCTTGTTAACAGGTTCGGTGTCTTGCTGAAAGATCCAGTTGCCCCCATTTAACATTGTTTTGCTGAGAGGCTTCACTATCTTCTCTAAGACTTCTTCCTGGTACACTTTGGCTGATGTCTTCACTTCTTGCTTGCAAAAATAGAGCTTGGTGACACCCTCATAACTCACCCCCCACTAAACCATGACAGAAGCAGTATGGTGACCTCTCTCCACCTTATGGATGACTTCTGCAGTTTCCCAAGAGTTGCGGGCAAACACTTGGCCATTAGGCCAGTTGAATTTTTCTTCAACAGTGAAGAATTTCTCATCAGTAAAGAGGATTTTGTGGTGTCTGTTTTGCGCGTACCTCTGCAGCAACACTTTCGATCGCGACCTCCTGATTTCTTTCAGAGATGGAGTCAGCATGTGTCCTGTGCTTCTTCCGTAAACACCCGTCCTTAGGTCTGATTTAATCAACCGATACGTGCTTCTAGTCGAGATGGCCATTTCCCTGGCCATCACTTTCTGCTTGCATAGAGGATTTCGCTGAATCCTGTTGATAACTTCTTTGATGACCCGTGGTGTTCTGGCAGTGGGTGGACGTCCATATCTAGGGCGGTCTCGTACTCCCTGAGTATCATTGTAACGTTTGATAGATCGGTAAACAAACTGCCGACTGATTCCAAGTGGCTGCAAGTCTTGAAATGATTGCAGGTTTCTGACCCAATTTTTACAGGGCAATCACTGCTATGCGAATCTCTTTGTCACCCCACTCCATGTTTACTGCAAGCAACAAACCAGTTAACATGTTACCAAACAATACGGCAGATAATACACTGCACGATTATTAGGTTAAAAGTTTCTAGCTTCTTTCGCTAGAATGCAAGGAACATGTACATCTTGTAACAGTATTCATGGCAGAACTAGGAATAACAATAACTGGGGTGATGGTGAGTTCATAAAAATTCTGGTTTTGAGGTGCATACCCCAAGGGCACAGCTTTTGGCTGGGCCGGCTTTCCAAATATATTTTTGCACAAGCAATAAGAGCAAACGGATAAGGCTAATACTTGTTATGCACGTAGTTCTCAGAGTACAGATTTCAGTATAATAAAAAAATCATTTTCAGGTAAAACCCTTGAGGGTAATTATTTGCAAAAGGTGCTCTTTCCGTAAACTTTTCTGATTCAATGGAGCAGGGAACTAAAGACAGTTGAAACTTGAAGCTGAATTATTCGATTCCTGTTCGATTGCTGAGTGCATGTCCTACTTTTAAAATATGATCCCTCAGGGTAGATTATTAATAGAATTGAAGTTATGCCCACGAAACGCAATGGGTGTCATTAATTCCGATGAAAATATCGTTGTTTTCTCTCTCGATAGACATTCGGACGGCCACATATTTTGAATAAAATTTTGCCGCTTTGAAAAGAAGTTATTGAATAAATGTCTATCCCGGGAATGGAGCACCGAAGGAACGACAAGAGCGAGTTTGTTTGCCCTAAGGGCAAAAAACTCGGTAGCAGGCTACAGAGTTCGTCTGTGGGGTTTCGCATAATATTTTTTCTTGCACGTTTTCGAGCAGTTTTCATTGCTTACTGATCTAACTCGAAACGAGGCGTAACAGCTGCTTAACTTTTGCCGATGGTCAGTCATCGTGGGGATATCTCAAGAATCTGGATTAAGTTGAGAAGCTTCATAATATTGAAGACTTGAAAACTGTCATCAGCTATAAGTAGAATTAAACTTTGAAGAACATGATTGCGTTCATTACGCAACGTGTTCACCAGTATTGAACATAACTAACGGCTATCATTAGATTATTTTTTTTTACTTTAACATCAAAGTGTATTTCTGTTTAAAATGAAATTAACCTTCTCAGGTCAGTATGAAATAGTTTTAATACCCTAGTCAAGTTACATCTCTGTGAAGTTTTTTTTCTCGTGTTCGATCTCATTATCTATAGTTCCTCGAATATAGAGCAAACGTTTTTAATGAGTCATAATTAAGGTTGGCGATACACACATTATGCTTGCGAAACTATTCGCATCCATATTCTCTGAAATAATCTGGGGTACTTCGAATATTCTGCACACGTTTGAAGACATGAAAGATTCATGTGGTCTCATTGATGATCAGAACACGTCTGATGTGACCTCCATTTTCATGAATTACACGGCTCCAAACGGAGAGAATACTTGGGGAATAACCGGGAAGATTGGCTCCTTGCGAAAGGAAACGTTTCTCCTCGTTAATTTCCGTCGCCCCTTGGTACGTCTGGATTTTGTATGGATATGCAGAAATACTCGTATAGAAAATCGTACATGTTGCTGAAAACGAATTATCAAATTGTGAAGCTCATCGGGAGCTCTTTCTGGGAAATGCAGATGAATATTTGTCGTGCAAGAGAGTCATTTTGCGCCGTACGCTTGGAGATTGGAATGACCCATTTGACGGTCCCTGACGTCGCCTTCCTATGCAAACTGCTTAAGAGGTCTGGTATTAGTTATGTCGGATGGTGCATTCCTGGTATGAAAGGGTCAATACTGTATTTGCACACCAATAGGTAATTCGGTCAGCCTGAAGTACCATTTCACAAGGAAAAAGTTTTGCTCCTCTGTGAAGGACGCCATATTGCTACAGCGCTGCCCTTAGATACTTTCCCCTGATTCATCCTTGTTTTTGAGCCCACACGAATCTCTCGTGCCTTCTTCATATTTTATGCAAATATGGTCATTAAAATGTTACTGTAAAAATAGGTTTTTGAATTGGAAACCAGGAACTGATTTAAAATCACCCTGTGTATCCGCGTCATGATGTAAATGAAATCTTTAATTTCGGTCTAGTAAGGGAAATTCCCGCAATGATTTTGGATCACTCTTCATTTCTGTGTATTCAATATTTAAATGTACTTGTGTCAACCCCATACACCCTGAAAAGAATTAGTATAATTTTTACTTTTCAAGTTCTCTGTACTTGCAGGGATCTTCCAAAATGGAGAAGAATCCAGCTTTCCAAAATGGGAAGCATATATGGGATTGCCTCACTCCCAGCTTTCAAAAGCGACAGCCTTGAAGAACTCCACGGCGCATTTCATTCTATCCGTGAATTGACATTCGACACATGGGCAACGCCCAAATTGAGGATATTCAAGCTCTACTACTGTAAGATAGAAGCAGTTCGAATCTACAAGAGCAACAGTCTTGAGGAAATCGAAGAACTCCGCCTCAGCAACAATATTATTTGGAATATGGAGTTTGACAGAAGGGCATTTCCAAAATTAAGAAAACTTTGGCTTGATCAAAACGCCTTGACCTCAGACCCAGCCTTCAAAAGCGACACCCTAGAAGAACTTTACCTCTATAATAATAGAATCACTAATCTCGAGTTCGATAGATGGGAAATTTCCAAATTAAGGATCCTCTGGCTCCAAAACAATCAGTTAACCTCACTTCCAGCCTTCAAGTGCGACGGCCTGGAAGAATTATACTTCGACGGAAATGATATCACGAGAGTGGAGTTCGAAAGATGGGAAACTCCCAACTTGAGGATCCTCTCGCTCAAGTCCAATGCGTTGACCTCACTTCCAGCCTTCAAGAGCGACAGCCTGGAAAACCTCAACTTCGACGGAAATAAAATCACAAATGTGGAGTTCGGCAAATGGGCAACTCCCAAATTGAAAAAACTCGAGCTCCAGAACAACATGTTGACCTCAATTCCAGCTTTCAATAGCGACAGCCTGTCTGAGGGATTTCCATTTAAGTCGAAGGAAAGTAATGGTGAGTTGATGATATTTGTATTTCGTCGATAATGCTTAATGTAACTTCTTTAATTTCTTCGGTTCTCCGTCTTGTGACGTCACGTTTACCACATCCTTAATCTTTCGTTCATCTTTCGGAAAAGAAGGAAATAACTTATTTCTCTATCTGAAGACGGATAATGAACTGATCAACATGCTATACTGATGCAGCTCCTGCAAAACTTATATTTCCTCTTCTTTCTGGACTCCATCTGACAGCTGTAGTTGCTGACACGAATGGTCGAGAAATACCACCGGGATTTCTTGAATGAATTGCCTAAAAATTACGTTTGACTGAATATGTTAACATGGGAAGCAAATGACCAATATGCTAAATTAATTCATCATTTGCTGTTCAAACCCCCACAAACAACAGCTTCTTCAGAGAGCACATGTCCACAAGAGAGTTATCCCATTGTGTCTCATGTTAAACTTGTAAAAACATTTATTATATTAAATTTGAAAAATATTCAGGAATATTTTCCTTTTGCGAAAAAAGTGCTTTAGGGGGATTTACCTACAAATTCATATTTTGCCAAAGTTACGAGGGGAGTTCAAGGTCCATTGACAAGTTATTTTCCACAGAAGGAACAATAAACGATACATCCTCCTCAGTTGAGAAACGTTGTCTAATTTTCAATCTGTTTCCTCTTTACACGTGTACACTTCTCCCATGGGTGGGATAGAACTTGTAAACCTTTGAAAAAAAGCATTAAGGTAGGTGTTGGCGCCAACAGAGGCCACAATTCTACAACTCTTCATTAGGCCTGGATATCTACCTAGACGAATGTTTCTTTTTAAAGGTTTCTTTTTAACATGTGGAAGTCACTTAGGGAGGGAAGTGGACTGTAAGGGGGTGTTCCAAAATCTCCTAACTCCGTCGATTTATGATTGTCACGATCATGTTCACCGAATGAGAGCGAAAATTGTCATGGAATATTATCACGTCTCTACTCAGTAGCCCTTGGCGTTTCTGGCGTATGGCCTGCTGCACTTTGCCTTTCAAAAGATCATGGTAGTAATTTGCATCAACTGCTTTATTGCGCTCCAGAAATTCCACATAAATCACACCCAAGATTGCCCAGAACAAAATACCGGTGTCTGTGCTGTGCCTGGTGGGCGCGAACAATCCTCATCGGTAACTGATTCACGTCCATTTTTAAACATGTCACACCAACGATACACCGTTCGCCTTGAAAGAACAGCATTGCCAATCTGTTATGTTAGTCTACAGTGGATTTCTACCACTTTGACACCTTCCTTCATAAATTTGATTACGCATCACTGTTCCAATGCCGGAGTAATAGCGCCCGACGCGATCTTGTTTTCTTCAACGAGGAACTCTCATTCACCTTTCATCTTCAGCGTATACGTCACGCAGTGTTACAGTAACATGTATGCAGATTTTCACTGTTCTTGCATCATCTGTTGCTTGTGCGTAAAATAAAGTGTCATTGGACCTTGAACTCCCCTATGGGAGATCCATGAGAGAGATTAGAAAAGAATTGGTTGAAATTAGTCTCTTTAAATCGATTTCTCTTCGTGCATGCCGACTTTCGCCAAAATCCGAGATGGTCGAGCTTTCTTGCTGGTCGAATTGTCTTGGAATGACCAAAAATGCTTTAATTGGCTAAGGTTTGACGATTGATATTTCAGTAAGGAGATGAGATTAAAAAAATCGTAAAACTTTTAGGGCTACTGAATCAAGGCATAATCTAATGAATGATGAGCCTTTATAGATGTTATGAAGTTGATGAGATCTTGATTTCAGAGGCTTTGGTAGAATCTGCTTTTCAACCTGATAGAGGGCGCTGCGATTAAAAAACTCTGTCGAATATTTTGGCAAAAGTCGCAAGTCGTCAAATTTTCATGGAGATTGGTTGCGTCCGCTCATAGATATGAGTGTTCAAAGGTGTACAATTTAAATTAAATGACCTGTAGAACTTCACATCTTGAGAATCGTTTCCCATGTCCGTGGAGTATACCTGATTGCCACAAAGAATAAATATGGGAAGTGAGGGTTTACACATGATTATTTTTTTGGAGAGAAAACAACTAATGAAATCATTTTCCTGTTTCAAATCTAAGCAGATTATTATCCGCGTCCATGCCAGGTCCTTGGGCTCACACAATTGTCGACCTTAAAAAAAACAGGATAGCTAAAATTGACGGGAGGAGTCTCCACGGGATCCTGAAGGATCTTTCCCATGGAGATGGATTTCTTCGCCTAGATGGTGAGTGCCTGGGCTGTCCAAGTGCTTCCTGTTTATTTTTTTCATTGTTTTCCTTGCACTTTTGTCCTCTTTCCAGACAATCCCATCCTGTGTGACTGTGTCTTATCCGGGTTGACATTCTCTCCTGAATCGTTCAAAAAAGTAAGTGGGACATGCACAAATGAAACAACTTCGAAGACCTATTACCTGAAGGATATACTGAAAAGTTGTCCCAGCGCGAGAATACCTGTATGTCCATGCCGCCCTCAGTGTCCCAACGTCGTAGGCGGTCTAAGATGTATAAATTTGCAGCATCCTAGCATGTGCGTTGAAGGTACTCTCAACTCTTCCTTCGCCTGTCAGAAAGAGAATCAAGTCTGCTGCATCAGCTCCAATGCATCAATTCCACCTCGGCATGGAAGTGTAAGTTTACATTCTGTCATGCATGTTATGAAGAAGTAATAAATCAAGTGCGACGGGTGATCAAAAAGTTCAGGTACCGATTTTTCTATAACGATGTGGTGACTCTTACCAATTACTTATGGTTATATTCTTCAAACTAGTCCACTTTGGCATATACACAAATTTTCCAGCTTTTCTTCAGCCGGTGGGGACATTGCTGACTTTTAAAATTGGGAATCACCAGCATTGCTCATGTCGCATTTCCAATCTGGCTGTGAATGCCTGAACTTTTCATTTCGTCACGTTCTTCAGCTTAGGGGAAAAATCCTCGGAGGTAGATCCCGCGAGTTGGATGGCTTATGAAGCACAGGGATTGCGAGATAGGTCAGATACCGCTGACATTGGAAAATAAAGGAAGTTTCAGGACATTTAAACCAGTGCTATGAATTCGCCAAAAGTGTTGCTGGTGATTCCAAAAGACGTGTGTCAGCAATTATTCCACCAGCTTAAGAAACGCCAGAAAATTTGTGTAGATGCCAAAGATGACTACTTTGAAGGATATATTGGTAGTCAGAAAGAGTCACCACAGCATCATAAAAAATTCAGTCCCTGAAATTTTCATCACACCTCGCATAGGAAAACAGAGGATTGAAGGAATATTATTGCCGGTTGTAGGCAGGGGAAACCGGCTGTGGACTACCTCCTCGCATCAAATACGGACGCTTCCATGTTCTCCCATGCTCTAATGATGAGCAGAGGTAGGATTATTCAACCATGCTCTCTGGTTTTAAGAGTTTGGTGGAATTCCACCACCCCCTCTCCAACCTCCCACAGTTATCAGATGACAAATACCAGATATATCATATCTAATATATTAATATATAGACGATCGTGACTGACTGACTTGACACTAATTCTAAACATGTTCTAGAAAGGTTAGAAATCTGAAACTTGTTACACATGTACCTTTTGGGATGCAGAGTTCAGAAAAAAATCCGACTTTGGAGATACATGCCCCGGCGGTACAAATTTAGGGGGGAAACGTTTTTCTTCAACATATATTGTGACAGATGAGGATGGCATTCAGAGAATCAACTGGAAGTGGAACTGGAACTGGAAGTTCAGTGGTGGAATAGTAGCATATCAAACCGGCAAGGAGGTGCCTACAGAGGCGATGAGTTCAGGAAAAATAGGAAAATTTAGATCTATACCCTGGGGGATATTCTTAGGGGGCGACGTTTTCAAGTAATTTTTTGTCCTGGCGTATTGAGCTAGTGTGGAAAAATGAAAATTGGTACATAACTACCTATTGGGATGCTGCAGAAAAACTCAGACATTGGAAGTAAATGCCTTGGGGCACAAATTTCAAAGGGAGATGTTTTCAACTAATTTTTTTGCATCAGATAAACTGAAGAACATGGAAATCTGAAACTTTGCACGAACATGACTACTGAGACAATGAGTTAAAAAAAAAAGTTAAGTCTCGGTACATCCCCTGGGGTAATTTTTTCGAGGGGCGATGTTTTAAAAAAAAAATTGTCGTGGCGGATTGGACAGANAGAAATGGAAAGGTGAAACTTGGCACACGTGTATGTGACATGATATTACTGAGCTGAGGGATTATTCAGCTTTTATGGTGCATCCCCTCCGGGCATAGCTTTTGGGTGGGTCGGCTTTCCAAAGATGTTTTTTCACCAGCGAAAAGGGCAAAGGTACAATACTGAAACTTTGTGGGCATGTAGTTCACTGAGGATGGATTTCGGTATTTAAAAAAATGGTAATATTCGGTTAATTGCTCAGGGCACATATTTTGCAAAAGGCTTCTTTTCACGAATTTTCTGATCCAGCAAAACAGAGGGCGCACGAAAGTTTAAACTTGGCAATGAAGTACCTGAGGGATAGCTGAGTGAAGAAAAAAATCGAATTTTATTATATATAGAGGATCCTGTGTAGCTGACTGACTGACATAAGTAGCTATTCGCATACTGAGTTCAGGAAAAGTTCTACTTTGGTGATACATGCCATAGCGGCACACCTTTTGGGAACATATTTTCAAATAGTTCTCTTTGCTTCCATCAAACGGAGACACATGGAAAACTGAAAGTAGGCAAGAACGTGACAGTAGACGCACTGAGCTCACATGTCAAACGTCAAATTTCCAAAATATTTTCGGGGGCATATTTCTTGGGGACGTAACGTTTTGAAATAAATTTTCATTTCCCACATGTGGCACATTCAGGTTTTGCCTTCTTCAGCAAGGCACGGATAAATATTATATGTCCATCTGCATAGGATCGCAAGTTGGAAATTCATTGAATCGAAGTAATAAGTGCTTGGTGGCGGTAGTGGTTTTTTCGGGATGGAATCGTGACGAGGTAAATGGCGATCGCATGAGGATGCATGTTTAATATATTTTGCTTCCTGTAATAGTCTGTTCTTTTGATTGGATAGGGTGTGAAAATTGGCAATTGCTTAAAGTTAGAGCCTACTATTTATTTATAGCTTTAGTCTACTTCGGTGTTCTGTTTCCTGCATGAAACACGCATGGGAAACATCCTCATGCATTCAGGCACATACTCATGACTGATGCGACGCGTCGCCCTGTGTTGCCCTAGTTCAGATATATTCAAATGTCTACAAGCGAGAAACCATTTTTATTTGTGAATTTTATTGGAGTCATGGATGAGGGCGCCAATAGGTTTAAGCTGTAAGTCCCAACAGACGGTGAGGATAATTTTAAATTCCCAGATGACCTTAATGAAACGTGCGTTCCACAACGAGAAGCCCGACGAAACGGATTCAAGCGAAGGATAAATTACTCCATTTGTAAGACAATCTTCGCTCGTAAACCTATTGGAGCAAGTAGTGACGACATCTGGTGATCAACGAAGGTGCACCTATGATCTCATAGAAATACGACCAAATAGTAGTTTTAAGTCGTCATACTATGTCCCGTTCATAGTTTGCATGGATCGCAATGTCCATATTTCCCTCCATTCATCTCTAAAATGCAACAAATTGATTCTCACAAAAATATTCAAATGTCTTGTGGAAGAAGGCAAACATGCCACCGCTCACAAACAAATTTTCTGGCATCAAGGCCCTCTCTCAGAATCTTCTAGATCTTGGAACACCCTGCACATTTTTAAAGCTCTTTCACGCTAAGCGAATCACTTGAGTGAAAAATTACATTTGTGTAATACCTAATGGTGTGGGAAGCCTACCCTCCATTCACCTCTATGTTGTGATTAAATGCGAGGGGCAATCAATATGTTCCAGGAACACCTTTGTAACTTTGAAATCCTATACCTGAGGGAAATGTTAGCTTCAGCATTTGAAAGTCCATTCTTTAATGTGCGTTTGTTACTAATTATCAATTATTAAATATATATTTATCATAGATATGACCTCTGGGGGTGACCAATGTAAAAACCACTTGGAAAATGTTCCATTTTCTAGCCTTGAGAGTAGTGCATACATCAAAGTACGATCTCTGCTGAACTGTGCAGTCAAGGACATTTATGAAGACCTAATAAAAGTCATGGGTCACGGTTATTTTCATAACGTCTTCATGAATGTCCACTTCAGCAGTGATAGTACAGTCTTTTCAGTAGCAAAATACACACTTAGTTGCGGATAAAATATTTGATGGATGGGGCGGTGAGAGGCAAGAAGTAAAAGAGGTATGTGTATATTTGGTCTCTGGTAGATCTTCGAGGGGCAAAAGGTTCATGACACACTTCAGTGCTGTCAGATAAAAGACAGCACTTTCCAGTCAGCTGAGGGAGTCAGCTGGGATCCCGCTTCACCCGATTGAACGGGAAAAAGTCGGCAATTCTGGTTTTCAAGGAAAATCCCTCCATTAACCTTGTTTTAGGTGAGGAGCATGAGTGATATTTAATGACGGAGGCTTGACAAGACCCTTGACATGTCACATTGAAGCCGCAAGTGTATTTTTTGAAGTTGAATAGAATATACTTGATGTATGCACGACTACCAAGGTAAAAAAAAATTGTACGTTTTCCCAGTGGTTTTTACATGGGTCATTCCCATAGGTCATGTCTACGATAAATATATGTGTAAAAATTGATCATTAGTACTAAACGCACATTAAAGAATGGGCTTTCAAATGTTATAGCTAATATTTCCCTCAGGTATAGGATCTCAAAGTTACAAAGGTGTTCCTGGAACTTATTGACTGCCCCTCGTATGCTTTTGTGCTACGGTTAATGCATAGTGTGTCATTTATGGCATGAAGCAAAAAATTTGAAAATTGCTGAGCAAAAATAATTGGAATATTTTAAATATTATTTTCCCTTAGACTAAACCAAATTCCTTGGTTACCTGATTTTTTCTTTACTTTCCGAAAAAGCATGCATTAAAGGGTTAACATGCCATGGTACTTGTTAATGAGATAATAGCGGTGAACCTACGCTACCGTATAATGTGAGCCAAAATCTTCTCTAAATGTGGTAGCATTAAGACTAGCTACTGACGAAAGCTCGTATTTCTTTCAGCTCCAAAAATGGAACAGAATGCATTAAAGATGGGAGATACCTCATTGGAAGTAAAGTGAACTACAAATGTAGGAAGTTTTATACTCTTCGGGGCCCACGTATACGGACATGCGGAGAGAATGGAGAATGGACTGGCCCTGACCCCCTTTGTGAACCTGGTCTGCTTTATTATTATTGAGAATTCGATTGCATGATCTATATAACTTGTATGATGACGGAATTACAGGTGGGTTTTCCTGCGTTTCTAGAGTGCGGCCGGATCAAAAACCCGGTTGCATCCGCTCAGCGATTGGTTCGTGGAGGAAAAGTAGCAGCACGTGGAGCTTGGCCTTGGCAGGCGGGCATCTACGATGACCATTCGGAGGTGAAAGATATAATTTGTGGAGGAGTTCTGATTGGAAGGCAATGGGTTCTCACGGCAGCACATTGCGTCGTGGAAGGCGAAGACACAATTGCAGTTCGTGATGTGAATGATTTCTTGGTCTATCTCGGCAAGCATCATCGAAATACGTCCCTGGACGATGAATTCGTGCAGAAGTTGAAGGTGCAGACACAAATGCATTTCTTGTTATCTGCGTGTTAAATTACAGGGTTTCCTTAAAGTGACTGCCTATGGACATCTTTTTTTCATACTGAATCCATGGGAAGTAACTTTTTAATTGTTGTAGTCTGTTTATCATTAGACCTCGGAATGGTTTCGCATCTTTTATTTCTACATTCTCTTGTCACTGAAAATTAATTTACCAAACCCTTGTTTCAATTTGAAGTTCAAACCGACGAAGTGTAGCATTCCGAATTGCCTCCTAAGGCAAACTACCTCCTCGATCTCCGGATTTTGATCCCATTTGATTTCTTTGTATCTCTGGAGCTTCTTAACCCTCGGAACGCCAAGATCGGGTCAAAATGACCCGATGGCCAGTCCTCCAAGGTTCCGTTGTATCGTTTCTTTTTTTGGTATCTATTGGGAAATAAATACATAAATATCTTTAAAAGGTATGTGTAGCTTCTATTCTGAACAAAAACCTCATTCATTACGAGAAATATATATGGGTCAAAAATGACCCGATCTTGGCGTTTCGCGGGATGCAAATGATCTTGGCGTTCTAAGGGTTAAAAGGCATTGCTTACCAGGACAAGCCCACAGGTTAGAACAACTTGAAATATAATAAGTCCTATCTCTAGTGCCAGTTGCCAGAAAAGTGATGGAATTCTCATGAAAGGAACAATACAATTGCTAGGGCTCAGAAATATCTAGAAATCGGCGGTCGACACATTGAGCCAATTTGTGGAGTAAATTCCAAATTGTTTATGACTTGGAATTCCGGAAACGCTCCATTATTCCATCGATCCCGTGTTAACTGCAAAAAGTTGTTGCAATTGCGTTAAACGAAAAAAATTCCTCTAATCGTTGTCTGAATTTCTTCTTTATTCAAATGAATAGCAAATCATGATAAGCCATGCGTGGGAAATTAATTCTAGGCAGTGTCAAAGTGGAAGGAGAAAAGATCTGGCACTATTCCGAGGTCAGTAAGTTATCAGTCTACAAAAGTTAAAAAAAATTGCGTCTTCAGGGTCTAAAAAAAGTCACCAAAAGGTTGTCACCACATGGACAGCTGATTTACTCTTCATCTCTGATGGAGGACGTATCCCATTTATATTTTTTTCAGGTGACTCAAATCATCGTGCATGACCAATACACCGGTTTTGAGTCGGACATTGCCCTAATGAAACTCCACGATTCGGCGAATATCACGAAATGGGTTCAATTGATCTGTCTGCCGTTCGATGATGAACTGTCTGATCAAATTTTGGATGGTGTACAAGTTAAAGGTGGTCCTCACCGAGGATATGTAAGACACCATCATTCAGATGCCTCATTTGTTGTTGTCCCTTTATGTCTATTATCGATTTAACGCCAGGTGACAGGTTGGGGAATAGATGCCTCAAATCGGGGAACAGACGTCTTGACTCAGGTGCAGCTGGCAGTCATAACAAAGGAAGAATGCCGAAATAAAATCTCGGAAATCACAGCAGCGCACCCTGATTCCATCTCCAGGAACACGTTTTGTGCAGGAGAACAGAACTATTCCTCCTCATTTGTGGAAGAACAAGCAAAAGGTATCATACCAATCGTTCCAATCCCTATCATTTTAATAGCGCGTGACTCTCTTATTCAATTATTTCACCCACACCATATGGAAGTACTTACAAGAAAGATGCCTGGGTGCAGTATGGTCATAATTTTAAATCCGTTTGTGCTTGTACTACATAATATATTTTATTTATTTGCTACTAATAACTTAATCAGCCATGGCACCCATGGATGTGGTATCATTGGGATTTACACAATTTACGGAAATTACGATAAATGTAGGTGACCTTATTTTTCTCCTGTAGAATACAGGACAGTGTGTAAAGGGGATTCGGGGAGTCCCATGGTCTTCGCCTCTCTTAGTCTTCTGAAAAGTCAGTGGGTGGTCGAAGGAATCGTCAGTCATATCTATGAAAGGCCAGGACAGAATTGCTCCAATTACGAACCTGGACAGTATGGCGTATTCACTCGAGTCAATAAGTGAGAAATTCTTTCATCTCATGCTGCTCCTTTGTGAAGTTGTAAACAAATGGCAATGGAAATTGAACAATTAGAAGAAAACATGTATTTAAGAATATGCATGGTGTTACTAGTTTTCAGAAGTTCCTCGCAGATGATCACTTGTTAAGAGTTTCCTCATCTTGGAACATGTCAGAGAGAACTTTTTTTCCCATTTTTTATTAATGTGGTTTCTAAGTACCAATAAAAAGAATGTCATATTTTACTGTGGGTAGCATAAGCGTGTCCTCTTTCCATATTTCCCATGCTTCTAACATCTTTCCTTTTGCATACATACCCACATACATTTTCTAGGCCGCTTTTCCCAATTTAATGGGGTCGCGGTTCGAGCATTCCCAGTGAATCCTCCAGTAATCTCGATCCTGGGCAACAGACTCAAGCTCAGCTAGTGGGATCCCCAGCCTCTCGTGAGAAAGCCGAGCGACGTAATCACTCCATCTTCTACTAGGCCTGCCGACAAGTCTTTTGCCGGTCATCTTGGCCTGGAAGACTCCTCTTGGGAGCCTCTCAGGGGGCATGAGGCAGACGTGTCCAAACCACCTGGCCTGAGACCTCTCGATCTGTAGAAGCAGCTGCTCGACGTGGAGACTCTCGCGGATGGCAGTTCGGCAGTTCCGATCACGGCGCGTTACGCCAGCCACTCGACGCAAGAACCTCATTTCGGCAGCTTGTATCCTCGATCTGGTGCTTTCGGTCGTTACCCAAAGTTCATGACCATAGGTGAGGATGGGGAGATAAACACTTTTAAAAATCGAGATTTTTGCTTCCCTAGAAACGTCCGATCTGATAACCACGGTTCGCCAAAGTTCCCGCAAAACCGCAGAAACCTTGGAGATGCGATCGTCGATCTCGTTCCCGTGTCGCCCATCACTCGAGAACCAGGCGTCGAGATACTTGAACTTTTCCACCTGTTCAAGTGGGACCCCACTGACATGCAGGATGCTCTGAGCAGGATTTCTCGAGAGGACCTTGACCTGTGTCTTGGAGGCGCTCGGTTTCATTCCGGCCGCAGTGCATTCGGAGTCGAACCGATCGAGCACGCTCTAGAGCTCCTGTCGAGAGCGGGTCAAAAGAACGGCATCGTCGGCAAAAAGAAGTATCCATACCGCGACGTCACCGATGTTGACCCTCTCTAGGCCGAGGCTATGCCTACAGATCCTGTCCATGTACACGAGGAATAGGAAAGGTGAGAGGACACAACCCTGCTGGAGTCCATCGCGTACCATGAAACAATCCGATCTCCTCCCGCTCACTCGGTTGCAGCTTCTGCATTCGCTGTATAGGGACTGAACGGCCAGCAATAGCTGACCTTTGATCCCATACTCCTGCAGGATTCCACACAGTTTTCCTCGAGGTACACGGTCGTAAGCTTTTTCAAGGTCGACAAAGCACATGAATACATCTTTGGCATGCTCCCAATGTCTCTCGAGGATCTGGTGGAGAGTGCTCCTCATGGATGACCCCACCCACCACTGCCCGAGCTCTCTTTTCAGCACCTTGGAACAGACTTAACCATGTATGTTGAGGAGAGTAATCCCTCGATACTTCGAGCACTCCCTCGAGTCCCCCTTCTTCAAACAAGGAAACACCATACCGATTTGTCAATCCCTAGGTGCTGTTCCCGATTCCCAAGCAGCCTGACACACCATCTAAAGCCACGAGCACCCATCTGTACCCATTGCTTTCAGAGTCTCTGGCCGGATTTCATCCACACCAGGAGACTTCTCCTTCTTCAGACTAGCAATGGCCTACAGAACTTTCCTCCATGGTGATACTAATCTTCGCGCTGAGAGACTCCAGGTCCGGTAGGGCAGCGTCCACTGTTGGTGGGTTTAAGAGCTCATCAGAGTGTTCCTCCCACCTCATAAGAATATCCGCCTAGGCAGCCAACACCTCCCCCTTTGTGTCTTTGATGACCCGGAGCGTATTTTGCTGCCTTGCCGTAACCTTCGGATGGTTTGCCAGAACACCTTCATGGCAGTGCGGTAGTCTGGTTCCATTTGATGGCTGAATTATTTTCACGCCTCCTGTTTCGCTTTGTCCGCAACACTAGCAGCAGTTCATCGCGCCACGGTATAGCACGTCCTAGAAGAATCAGACCTACTGGACATGTACTCCCGGTAGACTATCTTCTTGACAGTGACAACCTCGCCCACCGCTGGTGTCCACCAGTGGGTGCGTTTGGCGTTACCGTGAGCCACTCCGATGCACTTCACCGCACAAACTCTTGCTGCCGCCGCCGAAACACCAGAACGAAATAGAGCCCATTCGGTCTCTACATCTGACGTCTGAGGAGGCAGTTGGGAGTACTCGCCGATCTCCCTCGCAAATTCGTCACGAGTTCCCTCATTGCGATGGGCTTCCTACCTCACTCGTCTTACAACGCGTGCGGTTTTCTGCCTCGTTCAGAGATTCGCTCGTATCCAAAGTTTGCTGACCACTAGATGATGATCGGTGTTCAATACTTCCCCTCGCCACACCCTTGAATCCATCACAAGGCCCCACAAGTCCGCCAAAACGATTACGTAATCGATCAGCGATTGCTGGCACACAGTACCAGTCCGATTATCAGACCCCCTGTACCAGGTAAACTTCTGGATATCTTTGTGCTGGGTTCTCCAAATTGACCGTTCACACCACTCCATGTAGCATCGTCTCCCCCAACTCGTGCATTGAAATCCCCCATCAACACAGCACGGTCGCCGTTCGAATCATTTCTAAGGCTCCATACACCTCCTCGAAAAACGCATCGTAATCTGACTCGCTGTTCGGCCCGTAGACCTGAACGACGGCCAAGACTCCGACTTGCTCTTGTCTGAGGCGGATAAGAGCGACACACTCTGGATTCCATTCGATGACGCTTTCGGCCAGTTGGAGACTAATGTGTATCCCTACTCCAGCCTGAGCAAACACGGTCGAGTCGACTCCGCTCCAGTAAAGGGTCCATCCGTGGTCTAGGGTAATGGAACCGGTGCCTTTCCTCTTGGTTGAGGCCAGGCCAACTATATCTAGTTGTGTCTTCCTAGTCTCCTACATGAGTTCAGGCTCCTTACCGCGAGTGTCAGAGAGATGTAGCACGTCCCAAGTCCCGATGTTCAGAGTCCGTTGCCAAGGTCGTTTACCGTTCGATTCCTCTCCTGGACTGCTATTGGGGCATCGTCTATAATATAAAGAACGCCTATAACATGGTTGGACCGGAGAAAGTACGGCCGTCCGCATCACTGGGGTCCATCCTCGCGCGAACCATTCAGGACATTACCAAGTTTGCGCGCTGAAAGTTACTCTTAATAAAAATGGCATTAATGAATTTTAAATATATATATAAAGGATGTCGAAAATGTCCCTTGTACAACTTTGAAACTAAATTTAAGAAAGTAACCATAAGAGTTAGAATTAATATGTTTATTGCATCATTAAACGCATCTCAGAAGGTTTTTTTTTACAATATTAGAATACAGAAATGTGCGCTCCGTGTGCTGCATGGAGAACGTCAAGAAAATAACTAATTTCATACCATGTTCATTGTAAAACGTCCACATCAACATTCCTGATTGCATCGCGAATTCTGTTCAACTCAATGTTGTTCACTTTTGTACGGTATGCTTCGACCTTATAGGAAGAAATCCAAGTATACCGTACAAAAGTGAACATTGAGGAATTGATGAACCCGAATTCGCAATGCGATAAGGAATGTTGATCTGGGCATGTTACAGTGAACTTAGCAAGAAATGGGCTATTTTCTTGAAGTTCTCCATGCAACTCTCGGAACATGTATTGCTGTGTTCTAATATTGGAAGAAAATAAAATAAAAACTTTTTGAGATGCATTTCATTATGCAATAAACAGATTAGTTCTAACTCTAACCATTAATTTTAAATTTAATTTCAAAGTTGTACAGGGACTTTTGGGACACCCTGTATATTATTTTGATTCTGCTTTAGTTGTTTTCGATGGCAACTAACTATTGTCCTTCCTTCCTGTCAGGTTTGTTGAGTGGATCGAGGAGATCATGTCCATGAACTCATGAAGGCATGAATGACGGTCCATACCCTCCCAATCTACGCTTCTACCTTTGCAAAAAATGTTTACAAGAAGTATAATTCGGACAGCGAAACTGTTGTAAAAGGGGGAGGGGTTTCCTTGGTTTTTTTGTTACTATCCGTTACTAGTTTTCATTTATTACACGTTTTAATATCCCAATTTTACCGATACCCTCTCATTTACCTCTCTTTTACCTGTAATTCCTTCGTTTGACAGCTCTACACTTTTCATCTGTGACTTATTTGCATATTACATTTACTTTGCATCCATAAATTATAATTTTACCTTTGAGCCTTACTTCTTCTCAAGATTCTTCTGGAAGAGGAATTCTTCAAGCTCAAGTGAATTTGGCTCAAGTGAATATTAGCTGAGAAAACGGTGAAATAGAGGTGAACGAGAAGGTAACATTTTTTATGGGTATTTCTTCTTTCATAATGCTTTTAATTGTAATATAGTTATTTCATCTAGTCAGATGCTGGAGAGAGGAATTTCACAGGCGCCGTAGAATTTCAAATGCGGGTGGGGCTATCAGTAATATATTTAGATATATCAGTAATATATATAAATGGGTGAAATGAGGTGAATCTTTGATCTACCTGAAAAACATCTCTAGATTAAAAGAACTTGATATATGAGAGCCTGATTGTCAGCATCTTGGATTTTCCCATTCCCGCCACCAGAAAACGCTAATTATTCTTGTAATTGGCTTTTTATGCGTTTTTTGAGAGGGAAGAAATTTTAATTAATCTGCAGCTGTTATTCGAACTGTTATCTGGGCTCCGCATCCCATCGTACACAATTCTGCGAAATTACATTCAAAATATAGTGAGTAAAAGCTGGAGGAAATGCGATTCCAAAATCCTTTCTGAATATCATTCCTTTTTCATCGTCCGTTTCAAAGCGCTATGCCAAAAGTTCTTGTTAAATTTGTATCTTTCCGAATGTTTCGAGGAGAATTATTAGCCAAGACGGGTCACACAAAGAATGAGAGACACCATCTCGAAAAAAGGAGCCCACGTGAGTTCGGCATTGAGTTACGAAATTCCTCTTAAAGACTCCTTAGATGGAAATTCTAAGCCGTCATCCTTTCTTCCAGGAGCTTAACAAATCTACATTAGTTGTCTTTATTCCGTGCTTCTCGTCAGACAATATGTGCTTCTACGTGGGGTTCCCAAGGCGTTATATATCCTTACTTGCATAACATGTTCAACACTCCTTAATACACAAATGCTGAGAAATTTTGCCATTCATGTACGAATAAAAGTGCTTCATATCTCTTGAAAAAAATTCGTATTTCCGAAAGCATTAAATATACGATGTGCTTCTTATGAACGAATGCCATTAGGACTCAGTTAAAGGAATAAAGTGCACAAATTGTGTAGTGAACACTTTATCTGGCATGACAGATGCACCTCCAAGAAGACTCTTATTTATTCACGCTTAAAAAACTCATGATTTCAATATCGAAACTTTGGTTCACGAAAAATTTTTTCTCAAAATAGTTTATTCATTGTAATAGCTTCTGCCTGAGAACGAGAAACCCGAATTTTTCCTAGAAAAAGGTCATGTTTTTTCTGAAAAATTCCAGTTTGTGTTGTTCGTGTAATTCTTCCCCTTCTTTCCATGAAAATAAGGGTGGACGAAAAAAAAGGAAGTAAATTGAACAACTTAAATACGTTCAAAGAGCTACAAAGGTTGGAATTTAATATGTTGTCTAAAAATGTCCCTAATAATGCATTCAACACCTCGCGAGATGAGTTCATTGGGTATTCGACGGCTGCTTTTCTGAGAAGCTCGTCATCCAAAACTGTTCCTGTGTTCTCATTCGCACGGATAGCCCACTTTCCATTTGATTTTCCTTAATTCTAGTTCAATACTGCCCCAGTTCCATGAAAATTCTTCACCACCGCTTGGATGGTTGTATTTTTTTGGCGCAAACTGGTCGCGAAATCCTCTTTTCACTCCTAGAGATGGTCCAACACCCCAATCAGCACCATAATTCCGGATACAGTGCTTAGCTGTACAAACTTCTTCTTAGACCGACCACTGAGGCATTTCGATCACTGCAGCACTCAGTACTGATTTGAAACAATACATATTTAAAATTCAGTAATTATTTTGGCTCAGTTCGTATTGCACCTCAGAGTCCTGCGTTCCGAGCCCGTCAACGAAACGGAATGCTTCTCCTTGTGAGAACATGAAAATTTCCGTATTTACACCTTCGGGAAGCTACTCTACAGTTCTCGTTTCGGACCCTATCGTAGAGGATTCCCATTCACCCCCGAATTACCCCTGAACAATCAAGATACGACAGCAGAGTTTTGATCCTCAGAAAGGAAGTGAATTCCAGTGAAATTTTCATCCGGAAAATAGGGAAATAAAGAGCAGGACGGCTTCTTCACCCTGTGCCAAAAAGAACTTCCCTGAAATGATGCCCATCAATTTCATTGAGATCTGACAGTTGCAGAAGATGTAGCAGATTCCACAAAAGCGTCGAATTAATTGTGGTGACACTGGTCGCAGGACAAGCCACGTTTGAAGTCACAATATATCATGATGCGATTGCAGACATGGTTGCAACTACCTCGCAATCGGAGAGTCCTTGGGTATGAATTAATGTAACGAAGGAAGCAAAATTTCCCCTTACATGTTCAATCATGCTACTCTTTAGAATAAAACCATTACGACTCTCACTGGACTCATTGCTGGAACGTTGCAAGAAACTTAAGCCATGTATCTCACATCTCTAGAAACTAAACCCATGTATCTCACATCTCTTCTACTATGAATACCGTTTCGCTTCTGCAAATTCCTTCCTTCGGGACTCGTGCAATCATAAATATGACTGCACACCCAGGTAACCAAATATGAATGGCTCAAGTGCCACAATTCAGGGGAAAATATTGAAACCAATTGTGGCAGCTGTATGTGGGGGAAATGGCGTACTCTAGTAGACTCATGGAGCATGATGACACTGTGGAGAGAACAGGGCATCGGAGCCGAAACGGAACGGAACGGTATACCGGAACGGAACTTTTGATTTAACCCGGAACGGATCGTTGAACGGAAGGATATGAATGACGGAGAAGGAGCGATATAACGGAACGGAACGTTCTGATCATACCGGTTTGTAAAGGTTCATATCGTTACTCTCGCTCATATCGTTACGAACAGGGATATACCAATGCTGACGCTTGGGTTCTAAGTCATGACAGAAGTCAGAAACAGGCTTTTCTTTTCTTTGTTGTCGTCGTTCTCCATCAGTCTTAATCGTCAGCTTCTTCTTTAACCTTAGGATATTGAGTCAGTTATCCCTGAAACTTTCACTCATGAATTATGAGGTGTGGCTTGTGCACAAGGCACGACTTGTGTCGTGCCATGTAGGTGTCACCTGAGTGGTGAAAGCGTATGCTCTACTTTATAGTTTTCTAACGGAGAATTTTCACTCTCGTGGCGATACCATGTGTGGTGCTGTATGATGTGTATCTTTGGTACAGTAGTTGTATTTGGTACAGAAAACAAGATCCAATTAAATTTTGCTTGTTCAATTAAAGAATTTGACGCGAAAGGCTGCACGTTTGTCCGACTTATACCCATGAGAGGTGTCAGAGTCAAAAGTGAATCTACTCCTGTGGCATATATCCCAGAAACCATCGAGCTGCCAATTCGTCGGGGGATTCACGAACATCGTATGGAACTAGAATTAGGGTCATTCTCGTTCCATCATGCCTTTAATATAAATAACATGAATTTAATTCGTTTGGATTTTATTAAGGATTGACATGCCTGAACCAAACCTTCCAGGATGTGCGACGCACGGCTCAGAACGTGAAGGTCAAGGGACAAAAAGCAAGACCTATGTGTTCACACGATGGGGTTTCAGCCGTTTGGCCGCATTCCCATCCTATAGGTTGAACACCGTAGTCATGCTTACATACTCCATGGGAAACTAGCCATTTGGCCCATTTCCCATCCTCTGAAGGACGCGAAATTCAAATTCTCTTACTTCTCACAATGGAGCCCAGTAGTTCAAGTCTCATCCTATGTGGGGCAACACGGAATGACCGCACAATTTGAATGACACACTTCAAAGCCTTTACTGTCGCATGTTACCCAACACATTGAATGATGAAAATTGATTGAGAAAAATATCAGTCTCACAATGAAATACGTGTATAATGCAAGGATCAACCAGCGAATATAACATCCGCCCTTGAAAGACAAGGATTTTATTGAACAAGATTTAACTTGATAAGTTTGCTTTAACAAGATAAGGGTTACACAAAAAAAATCAGGAAATCCCACACTAATTTGACAAAGACACCTTTTGCTCAGAATCGAAGGATGAGGGGAGCCCAATCTTCATCCATTGGACGATTGGCTTCGTAAGATCCCGCCGCCATCTTCCTTCCCGACTTCAGCACTTTTCCAAAGGGCCTGGAGACGCAGCATAAAAGTGAGTGAAGTTAGAACCTCAATAATTCATTCGCATAAAAAGCAGATTAGGATAGGTTTAACATGGCTCAATTTCTTATGTTCATATTTTTCATTTCATTTTCATTTCATATTTTCATTATACTAATAAGCAAATCACAAAAAATTGACATGCTGGCAAATGGAGAAAGTTTTACGAAATTGTAATGCATCAAGCGTCGAGAAATGGTCCTCTTTAGAACAAAAGTTTAGGAGAAAAACTTTTCCTTCTGGATTGGTTCAACATTCAGTTTTGTCAACTCCATTTTGTAGAGCTAACATTCCCCTCTCCTGCGCTTACAGGAAGAAAAAATGAATAAAAAGCTTCAATTTGAGCGACGTATCTTGTATTCTGAAGCCTTGACCACCAGGATTCAAATTCCGGCTACGTTGATTGTTGATATATCTTGGTCAGGTGCTCTTTGCTGGCTACATCCGACGTATCCAAGCTTTTCGTCAATAATTCCTGCATGATGAATATAATTCAAGATCATTGCAATGAGTTGCATGAAATATCAGGAATGGTATTGTCCAAGAGAACAAACACCACTCATGATATTTTGATTCGAGGTAAATATATATTGAAATTAACATTTTGTTGGATGGTTGGGCTGGACCTGTATATAGATTACATTAATAAAAAGCACGTACCTAGTTTTTTCTGAAGTCTGTGGTTGAGGTTGCACTATTTGGTCAGTCTCTTGATTTCCTCGTTTCGCTCCTCAACAGCTGCCTCTTGTCTCTTAGAGTGAATCCCCATAAGAGGAGTGATTTTCGGGGAAAGGTTGAAGGCTTTCAACTCCAGTCATTGGGTTCCAATATTTCTCATAATTCCCATGGTACCAGTGGATGGTCACTTCTTTCTCTTCTACGGAGGTTATCTTTCCCATTCATGGCCGTGACGCTTTTTACTCTGTATAGACGACGGTCAACATCCCCGGATGAAGGTCGTTGGTCCCAGCACAAACCTGTACTAGCGAGTTTGTCGGCCTTTCGGGCAAACAAACCCACAATGTTCGCGCCTTCGGCGCACCTTTACCTTGGATGGTGATTAACTCATTTATTATTTGCGAAATGGCAAACACATATTTAAAGTGCGTCACCATTGAAATGGGGACGAAAGTCTCAATTTTTATCAAAATCATTACTTCTATTATTTCTAGAGTGCCTAACTTGAAATCTTTTCATGTGTCCCTTTTTGTAAGGGTGGAGAATAAGAGTAAAAAGCGTCACGGCCATGAATGGGAAAGATAACCTCCGTAGAAGAGAAAGAAGTGACCATCCACTGGTACCATGGGAATTATGAGAAATATTGGAACCCAATGACTGGAGTTGAAAGCCTTATACGTTTCCCCTTTTTGCTGGCGGAAAAAATGTATTTTGAAAAAGCGACCCAACCAAAAGCTGTGCTCTGAGGAGACGTATAAAAAAAGTTTACTTTTTCCTCAAATCAACATCACGTCAATGATGCGTGCACCAACTACTTTTCTATGTCTGCCCCGTGAACTACATGCTCACAAAGTTTCAATATTATCCGTTTGTCCTTTTCGCTGGTGAAAAAACATGCGTGTTAAAAAAGACCTTCCCAGAAGCAATGCCCGGAGGGATGCCCCATGAAAACTAAATACTCCCTCAGGTCAATAATATCGTCACTTATACGTGTGCCAAGCTTTACATTTCTGTCCAATTCGCCACAACAATTTTTTTTTTCAAACCATCGCCACCCGAAAAAATTCCCCCAGGAATTGTATCGAGACTTAACATTTTTATTTAACTCTTTGTCTCAGTAGTCACATTCATGCAAAGTTTCAGCCTTCCCAGTTCATCAGTTTAACTGATACAAAAAAATAAGTTGAAAACATTTACCTTTGAAATTTGTGACCCCAGGGCATTTACTTCCAAAGTCCGAAGTTTTCTGGAGCATCCCAATAGGTAGTTATGTACCAAGTTGCATCTTTCCACACTAGCTCAATACGCCAGGACAAAAAAAAAATACTTGAAAACTTCGGCTCGCAAAAATATGCCCTGAGGGCATAAATCTAACATTTTTAATTTTCCTAAACTCATCGTCTCGGTAGGCACGTCCATGCCAAGTTTCAGCTTTCCATGTCTCTCCGTTTTACTCAAGCAAGAATAATGTTATGGTGGGGGAATGAGTAACGGGAGATGGAAGGAAAAGAAAAGGCTAATGAAAGCCATGGAATGGCCGGGAATTGAACCCAGACCTTCTGATTGCCAGTATAGAGATATTACTACTACACCACCATACCCATGACAACCGAATGGTTTTCTGAATGCCATCCTCATCTGTCACAATATATATTTAAAAAAAAAAACATTTCCCCCGAAAATGTGTCCCCCCAGGGCATGTACCTGCAAAGTAGGATTTTTTCTGAACTCTGCATCCCAAACGGTACATGAGTACCAAGTTTCAGATTTCTAACCCTTCTAGAACATGGCTAGAATTAGCGTGAGTCAGTCAGTCAGTCAGTCAGTTACGATTACGATATATACACTGATCAAAACAATTAGGGATATTTTAGTTTCTGTCGGATAATTATAAATTTCTGCAAATAATTATATCTATTGGGTACTTTATACATGAATTAATATTTCTTACTTATGGATAGGGTGTAATTATGAGATATTGTTTAAATAAACGATAACATCGAATATAAACCTATAACAAGAATAACAACAAACCTTCGAGCATATAAACCTATGGCATGAAGACGATTTCGTACTGCCTGTGTCGATACCAGCCTCCCTGTTGCTGCGGCAAGTTCGCTTCGAAGTTGTGTTGCGTAAAATGTTCGATTTCTTCTGGCAAGTCAGGACAAATACTGATCGTCTCTTGGAGTTGTTGATGATGGGCGAGGAACTGGAACAGAAGCCGTTTGTAAAGGGCAGAGGTCTTTCGCTAAGGTTTCAGCGCTTTAATGCGAAACTCTATGTGCTGTGCCTTGAGCGACAACTTGCTGCGTTTGTCCAGCTTCTAATCGACCAATGGCTCTCCAATGATTGCCATGGACTCTGGGATATCATGTTGCTCTGTCATTTTAAAGAAAATAATGGGTGGTAGGTGACACAAGTTTACAATTGAAGTGATAATTATGCTCTGTGGAAGTGAGCGCAACAAGCGACGCTTTTATACCCACCACATGCTAATACGGTTAAGACACGTTTCGACGTCTTAACATGATTTTGTACGCAGTTGCGTGTTCTGCACTGTTGTATATTAAGAATATTTGAAAATAAATGTGTTACATTTGTAAATTATTTTTCTAACTTCATAATTTGCAAGAAAACCAAAATATCCCCTAATTGTTTTGAGCAGCGTATTAGAAGATGCCCCGTCTCCGACTGCCAATGGAACCAATGATGGGCTGTGGAGTGCATACAGGAAAGTAAGCCTGGAGTTCAGCTTTGCAAGAATGATCGACTATTTGAAAATGTTCAAGTGCAATGTGGATGCCTCTGACGTTAGGAAAAATATTCTCATATGTTGCAATGGTCCGAGCATCTGACTTTTCATGTTCGCCAGGTAGGATTGCATGGTTGGAGTTATGCCGGCAGTGAATTCAGTTGAAGTGTTCTTGTAGTCTCTCAGCTTTTGAAGGTACAATACTGGTTCCTGGGGATAGACCGATGCATATCTGGTAGTTTAATTCCATAAGTTTCTCGCTAATAAAACATATTTGAGGCTGCATACAACCGCCATAACCATGGAATACTGGGTGTCTGGGGAAAACACATGCCAAGCGTGGACTTTGTTATCAGACATTTCTGGGAAGTAATTTTGGATGGATGCCCTCAACACCTCTAGTCCAGCTGCATTCCAATCAGGAGGCACCAGAACACCGAATGCATTGAGTGCTGGGGTTGTCTGGAAGGTGGAAATATAATCAAGAAGTAAAAAGGGGGAAAGGCATTCCACACGTTCCTGATTAATAATTTCATGAGCAACTCCAAGTCTGAGAAAGGCTTCTGCAACTACACTCCTTCTGCAGAAGTGACATTTCATATTGGGACCGCTTGAAATTATTAAACTTAAATCAGTCCAATCCAACTTAATTTTAGACAAATTATATAATGTCAGGGATGCTTAATGACCTCAACTAGGGATATTAGTCAGCCATTGCTCTATCCTTACCTGTAGACATACATACCCAAGATCTGGGCCAAGGCACTCCATGATGTATTGAATATCATGTTCATTGGGGCACCAGGCTTCTCCAGCATGCATTCGAATGTGCACTTGTGTGATTCCTTTGGATTTCCTGAATCGGAATGAATGAGGCTTGGTCTGTTCAAGAAAATGACGTGGAAAATGATAATGGATGACAGTCTTGAAGTTGTGGACGGCATTCTATTCCTCAGCATGAATATTTTCAAGCCTCCCTCTTATTCTAATCTCTTGCAGACACGTCATCAAATCGGTAATTGAACAGAAAGATAAATGTAATTTTTTAATGTGGCATTCAGAGTCAAGCCAAAGCGACAAACTAGGCATACAAAGAAAATTACCATTTACCGTGCAGGTGTCTCTAACCCTCAGATAATGGTTCAGTGAGCTGAAGAGTTGATCAATATCCTCATGAGTATGTCCAACTGGATGAAAGTTGAAGACCACCTTTAAAAAAATCAGCACATAGAATGTGGAGTGTCCCAAAAAGTCTGTTGGAAACAGGATTTTTATAATTTCAAAGATCCCTAAGAGTGCCATTCACCACCTCAAATATTCCTTCCTCAACGAGTAGATGAGCCAGCGCGCAGGGGTATTTGTTCTTGTTTTCTCTGGTACAATTGTCCACCTGCAGGAAGAGTTTGGGCTTCAAATACTCCTTCACATAAAGTAGGGTACGAATAATGACCTCGATTGTCATATTGGAATCGTGGGGGTATTGACCCATGTCAACGTATGCGAACTCAAGGATCCCCTTGCCTGTGTATACCATCACTCCTAAACTCTTAGAAAATTCCGAGCGTTTGGGGAGTAAAAAGTGAGCACACCGACCTCATCGCTCGTAGAGAAGTGAACACCTTGAAGTTCTTTGCCAGACCACTAGATGGAGGTAAGGGTCTCGCTTTTCGCACAGTATACAAAAGTTCCCTTCCCTCTTTCCCTGGAATCGTCCGTCGCAGGATTGTTTAGTATTGGATGAATGAGGCCGATAATCCCGATTCCCGTAAATGGACGTTCGTGTTTTTCTCTCAAATTGTGTTTTGAATTTGGCCTGTGAATGAAATGACCGTGAACTGATATTTGGTGCACTTCCGCCGGAAGAAACTACCATGAAAAAAGTTCATTAGAGTGAGATCGATATGGAATGACACGTATCAACAGAGGAATCGGATTAGTTTAAAAAACGAGACCTACACGCTAACTGTAACATGTCAAGAATGTGCTTATCCATGACATGCACCAAAGAAAATCCCATTCGTCTCCATGAACACGTTTACACACGATTAAAACAAGTTTAAATGCGGTATTGATGCGCTTGAAAAGAGAATGATCATTATCATTGCGTGGTTATTACGTAAGGGAAACTGTAATGAAATTTAAGTACTTCAACGAATTCCTAAGATGAATTGGAATTTTCATGACAAAAGGAGGAAATGCCCTTCACGTGCTTCAGACCGATTTCAGATCGATTCCGAGATTTTCTCATCAATCCAAGCACGACGGGATAATGCATAACGAGGGAATGCGCCGTCTCGCTAGAACCATTCTCGTGGGCTCACCCTGGCACCATCATGTTGCGGCATTAACTCGTCACTTTACTTGTTCAGGTATCAGTCACCGTATTCCCATTAGGTCGAAATTTTTCGGACACTTTGCCAGTCTACTAATTCCTCATTCGAAAACGGAGTGATCCATCTTGGACCACTTGGATCGCTACTGTGGGTGACTCACACGTGAGTTAGAAGCGAGTTGATCTTCATCAGATCACCAGTAAGTTTAAGGTTATAGCTCCGTTGCTCTGTTTAATCCTCTGGAAATAATACAATAAATATGTTATGACGTTTAGTTTTGGGAGAAGTTCTTTCAATTCAGACGTTCTTTTTGGGAAGTTTGGGATTCCCGAGGAAATGCAGCAATTTATTTGGGAGGATTAGTTGAAATTTAGGTTTACATCATTTTAGACGGACATTTTTACAAGGAAAAAAACAACCTTAACAACAAAAAATTGATGACGACAATAAATTGCTCGTATCGTTCGTGAGATCGTCAAAAAAGCAACTTGAACATATTTTCAGACAATATAAAAAGCGGCTGTACACTTGTTTCATACTATAAATAAGGGTGGGAAGGAAATGAGCGGAAGCGTCTCATCCCGCACGAACAGGACCTGTAAACGGATATTCTCAGATAAAGCCACATCCCTTTCAAAGAGGGAATACCAAAGAAAAATGAAGCGGGATTCCATGAAAGTCTATTCTCAATGTTTCCTTGCACTTATTTACTTCTGAAAGCATTAGGTCCCCCCCCCTTTTCGCAAATCTCCGTCTCTGTAGCTTGCCTTTACTCACGACTCATCGACGCAGTGGGCAGCAGTGAGGAACCATCGGTCGTTCATGAAGGTGGCCCCACAGAGATATGGCGGCCCTTTGGTTCACGACATATTCTCATTAAGTAGAGATTTTTTGGACACTCTGTCGGCCTGGTGCATTTCTCTCCGACATTGGAGTAGATCTATCTTGGAACACTCTGATCACCAGCTATTTTGCGCGATGTGAGTTGCAATGAAGTTCATTGCTATCAGATCAACAGTGCGTTCAAGGTTATAACTCATCCCTCCGTTTATTCCTCTTTGCGTAATATGATATATTTCTTATAACGTTCAGTTTCAGCAGACGCTCCTTCAGTTCAGACGTTCCGTTTGGTCAGTTAGGAGTTCCTAGGAAATGCAGGAATTATTTTCAAAGGATTAGTCGAAATATATTTTTTTATCCTATTGGAATGAAATTTTTATGAGGAAAAATCAGAAAAAATTTGAAGAAAAATTGATCGTGAATATTCATTGTTCGCTTCTTGGGGGCCATCAAGCGTCGAGAAGCAAAAGTGAGGAAAAAAAAAACACTAGTGTTTATGAAGGCAGTGTTGAGAGGCGCGACTGAATGTCCTGGGTTCGGTGGTGTAATGGCAGCACACCTGACCGGTAATCAGGAGGCCCGGGTTCAATTCCCGGCCGTCCCCTGGCTTTCTTTCGGCCTCTCTCGTCCATCCAACCTCCCTACCGTCAGATCCTCACGTGACACTGGTTTTGTTTAGGAGAGGAAATGAACACTTACTTCTCATCATAAAGGACGGCAGGAAGAAAATCAGAGGAAAAATCATATCCCGCACGAACCAGAACCGCAAGCGGATTTCCCCAGATAAAGCAACATCTCTTCTCACAGTGTAGCGCGAACGGAAACTGAAGCAGGATCCCGTGAAAGTTGACCCCTAGCAAGCTCTGGAACCGTCGATGCCGATAGATTCCTTCAGGTGTGTCCAAGTCATATTTCAGCATGGAAGTACATATTCCAGCCCTTTCCATCTTCGCACTCGAGTAGTTCCAAATGCATAATCTTCATACAGATTAAGCAGTTTAGCGAATCACCAAACCATGAATCGTGTGAAGGTGACAGTGGTCTCATATTGATTGTCATTGTTTGAAACAGAATTAATTAGTTAATTTTCACGACGCTACTTCTTTAATGCTCTCTCTTGGATCGCACTACGCAATCTCTTCTATCTTAACGACGCCCATTACATATCATTACTAAATGAACTCATTTTACTGCTAAATAAAATTTAGCCCTGCGGGAAAGACTTTTCGAGTGGACATTTTATCGTAGAAAGGCAAGAAAAAAGTAGTAATTTCAATGTTAAGAAGAGTGGGGTGCAGAATCGGGAAGCATAGTGTGCGCGCGCACGTTCAACACAGCCACCTTGAACGGAGGGGAAGAGCGCCCGTTTTCCTTTCCTGCTTTCCTTCCTTTACTTTCGTTTGTTCGTATGTTCTGCGTTCGTTAGAGTAATGGTACACACCTGACTGGCAATCAGGAGTTGAATTCATAGCGCAGCTATCAAACTCAATGACCCAGGCATCTTTGCAGGCAAGGCATCTTTGCTTTTTGAATTCCCACTTAAAACGTAACCATTATACACGTATCAACATTTTAACATGACACACTCTAAACTCAACTCTATCAGCTGAAACATATATCAATTTAACCTATTCATGAAGTATTTTCGTGCGATATATTAATACATGATAAATAGCCAACATTAACCCTTGACATGGTACGTTTTATCATGAGGTATTAATCCAAAAGGGGTTTCTGTCATGAGTTATGATTTAAGCCCATGATTCAATAGAAATCCTTGCATTAGTGAGTGGCTTTGAAGAAGCGCTGCACCTCCAATTGACGGTGAGGTTTGATTGAACTACTTTTTTGTACACCCCTGAACTCCGTCGCATTCAGTGGCGTAGTCAAGATTTCGCTAATAGGGGCTTACTTCTCTCCCGGGAGGGGACGGCGGATTGCGTTTAGACTGGAGTTGGGGGGGGCCTCAGCTCGCTCTACCCCACTGGTCGCATTTATAACATGTTTTACATATGCTAGAAGCTCCATTTATCATTATCATCGCTCACAAGTTTCGAAAAGAAATTGCGAGGAGCTCCACATGAAGAAGGATTGTGCAATTCTTTGAAGACATTACTTGTTCTATTCTCCTCCCTATGTGCGACTCCCCCCAGTCATGGGCGGCGCCATATTTAAAATATTCCATCTAGTGTTAGTGCATCCAGTGAATATTTATTGGCATCTCGGCTCCATTATCGATGAGAACCCCGTCCTCGTCTCGATCGGCACTCTCGCAAGGTGAGTGACTCCCGAGCATGAAAGCAGCGTGATTCCATCTGGATAGGATAGAATTGGAGCCCTAACCCTTGAATCTAAAAGACGCCGTCCGCCGCGTATTAACCATTCCGATATCTCAAGCGTACTTTTCACTCATAGGTCTACGTGAAAAGTGGTAGAGATGGACTTTACGAACGACACGCGCAGGGTTGCAATCGATGCGCGATGAGAACGCTTCTCAATTAAAGTCCGTATCATTGGCGTGAACACCTCGTGGTGAAGGGGGGAATGCAGAGGGGAGATGCGCAAGATGTACAATGTCCAAGCGGCTGCTGCGTAGAGCGTTGGAACGTCGCTGACCGAATTCGTGCATTCCGGACAACGTTACACGCTTAGCCTAGGCCAGATACGTCGAACTTGATTAAGCTGGGGACCGGATGTTTCCCTTCATGAGTGGTTGGGTTCACATTAGCAATTTACACCAAAGTGCTAATTTGCTTTTAATTGCTAATAGGTTTTAATTGCTAACAGGTTGAAAAAGTCAACGCTTTTCCAAAACCATGGAACCATGGCCAGTCTTACGTTCTCAAGCTCGCACTATCTCTCCGGCCTTCGCGACTGTCGGGTCCGTTATTAAGAATGGGAGAGAGTCATTCTTTGCATTGCGCCTACCCTCCCCCCCCTCTCTCCCCTAACTAAGGGGTGTTCACTCCTCGATACGAACTTTCACGCGGGAAATCTACGTACAGCACTTGGACTCCTGTTTTCCTTTCCTCCGCGCGAAGGATAGTATCTCCGTCGGGTGAAAGCGGCGGGATCCCATCTATGTGCGCTAAAACAGGAAGGTTTTTCTTGGATGGCGAGGACGCCGCTGGTCGTGTCATTACCATCTTGTTGCTATATCCGGATTTTTCATTCATAGGCTTGCCTGAAAAGTGATGGAAGATAGACTTTAGAGACCATGCGGACAGGGTTGTGAGCAATAGGAAAAAGTGTAGATCAATGCGAGAACGGAGATTCGATCAATAGGGGGGTCGGGATGCCGATAAATATGAGGGCGAAGATCTCAACCCGGCGAGGAAATCGTCCTTCCTTTAGCAGGATGAAAAGGGACTCCAAGGGTCATACATGGGAACAGGAAAAGAACGGGAAATATTGTCTGCTGCATATAGTGACTGAATTTTAGAGCCGCCGAGTGAACTCGAGAATTCTTGCCGAAGAGTTCGCGGAAGTCTTCCACGGGTCGGCTGGTGTTTCATATCACAAAGGAGGGTCGGAGGAAAATCAGCGGAAAGGTTTCATCTCGCGCGAACATGAACTGCAAACGGATATTCTCAGATAAAGCAACATTCCTTCTCACGAGGGAATAAGAAAAGGGAAATGGAACAACCTGATGAGCCCGTGGTCCGTGGCCATCGACATGAGTTCTCAGGTCTCGTTCCTCGACGCCGTTCGCTTTGTGGCTAAGAGCTGGTGGACTGTCAAGTCAGAGACCATCACATACTGCTTCTAAAGCTGGCTATCATTCTGGACCAGAGGTGCCAGCGTAGACCTTTGAAGAAAGTTTGGTCCATCTTGATGTCACTAACGGAAAGCCTATGCCAACATCGACGAAGACGCACCATGCTTCACCGGATGCAATGACTTCGAAGACGATATTATTGAAGAAATTGTTGCCGAAAGATCTCGTTTGTGGGAAGACGCAGACGAGGAACCCCAGACTTTATCAAAGATAGCTCACGTTGAGGCCAGGTGCTCAGTGGACATCCTTCCGCGCTACTTTATTAAGCAAGGATTGGGGCATACAGCACATACTGCTCTTGACACTTGTGCTGAAGAAGTCTTTAGAAAGGCTTTATCAAACACGTACAAGGAACTATCGGCACATTATTTGAATATTAACTCTTGTTT
>CAJPEV010002730.1:0-11790 GCA_905338385.1 Darwinula stevensoni
CTTTCCGTTCAGGGTTCCTTTCCCCCCCCCCCCCCCCCCCAGGAAGGGATTCTTTGAGACATAAATGGAAAATTCTGTGAAAGGAAGATAGTGGAGATGATTTACAGTTTTCTCTTAAATACAGTCGACTCTCTGTATAACGAACGCGGATGTAAGCTAAGAATTTCCGTGCCCTCGGGCAAAGAGGACACTGAATGAATGAATTTTCCATGTCAAGGGGGAACGAAAGTTCCCGCTTGACGGAAACTCGGAAGAGTCAGTCGTCATCATCCTCATCTGCGGCCTGCGAGAAAAGCTGGGCTCCTCGGCCCCACCCGTGCGAGCTTCGTTGTGCAAGGCTCTTGGAGGCGTGTTCGCAGTGGAGGCTTTCACACGCTCGCGGCCGATGCATGTTTCCGGCGATTTTAGAGCGAGGTCAGATGGTCTGTCCGTGGGACGTGCAACAGGTTGCGTGTCGACCCTTTCAGACCCAATTTTAGCCCGATAATTTTTACATATTGAACCAAAATAGTAGAAACCGGATAACTGCACAAATTCTCCATGCCCAGAATTTTTGCTCTGTTTTTTTACACGATCTAAACCCGGATAAGTGCAATCCGGCTTAGCGTACTGGCATTTTCCCTGACTTGTACCTGCCAGTCCTCCAGGAACTAGTACCTGCGTATCCACGTCTAAGTTTGCACGCCCTCCCTTTAAGTGAATGGCAAAGCCAAGTTGGTTTTTTAAAATTCAAGTATACGGAATAGTCACGAGCTCTCGAGTATCCCTAGAGTATTCATTGGCACGCTCGCGAGTCACCCTCTATAATAATTATATATATATATATATATATATATATAATTGGGATTCAGGGAAAAGATACCTGGGAAAAAGACAAAATTGACAAATGCTGAAGAAAGCCACCAGGGTGATTGCTTCGTAATTTCTCTATATTTATACATATAATTAAAGACATTCATTTGGTCTTAATTATCCATGCTTTTCATATTTTAGGGTGAATTTCCATCAATTACCCAAGTAAAATATCACCGATTTTCCATCTAGAATAAAACGATGGAAGATGCAAATCATCGCTCGATTGGAAGCACTTCTTTAAATATATAAACATTTTATTTTCCTATTTTCATTACGAATGGAAGAAGGACTTTGTTCAGCTATGAACATTGACTCCTATCAGTGCAATGCTTGAACAGACTTCGGGGCGGGGCGGGGCGGGGCGGGGCGGGGGGGGGTTTGGTCATACTGTTCGGTTTTTAAGGAATGGGCTGAAGTTGGACTGGTTTTATTTTTCAGAACATTTCAATGGAGTTGATCAAGTTGCATGACGTCAATATCACTAAATGTCCCAAAAATGAATGAGTCTTTGATCTGACCCGAACGTAACGGGATGACGCTTTTCTGCCTTTGGCAAATCTGGGGGTCTTATTTCCGGGTGGCTTTTTCCCTAAACCCCTATATGATTGTAGCAGAGCTTTCCTTGCTTTGGGAAACGCAAAGATGTCAATGACATGATCAGAATCAATTTTGCCGCTTGATTTTATTTTCACTGCGCAACACTTTTTTTTTCTGTGCCTCATTCGCCTTTCGCTTGCTTCGCCCCCCTCCCTTCTCGGCGCCCCAGGCAGATGCCCCCCCTTGCCCCCCCTCCCCCCCTTATTTACGGCAATGGCCCGGTGTGCAAATTTTGTATGAAATCGTACCCAGATAAGTGCACGAGGAGTTGGCCCCACCCAAGAATGTTGATCTGAACGACGTGGATGCGCTGGAGGATCAACTTCGCGATCTGTTTCCTGAAGCCAAAAGCCGTTGGGCCCCCATAAAGTCCCCAAGTGATGATGAAATTATATACACGAAGGGATCATAAGGATTCGGCCCTCCAAATGGAGACATAACGATATAGCGATAATAACGAAAACCCGATATAGCGATGTAATTCCGACGGCTTCATCGCCTTCGTCATAACGAGAGTCGACTGCCGTCGGTCTCCCCCCCCCCTCCTCCTCCCCCTCCCCCTCCCCCTGTGGCATCTTTCATCCGATATTTCCATCCTAGAATGGGAAGCCTCGACGCCTTGCCCCTGGTGTACGTGACCGGCTTCGGCCCCTTCGTCGGGCACGACGTGAACGCCAGCTGGGAGGCGGTGAAGCTGCTCCCGCGCCTCCTCGGCAGGGAGGACCGCGTGCAGCTCGTGGTCGAGGAGATCCCCGTGGACTACGACTTCGTCATGCGGGAGATCCCCCGGAGATGGCGGGAGCTCGACCCTCATGTCTGTTCTTTTCCCCCTCGTGTCTGTTCTCATTTTTCAAGGATTAGCATTCAGAACATTTTCAGTTGATCTTGTTCCACGGTGCCACCGAGGCAAATGGAATGTGGCCTTTAAAAGAAGCTAAGCCATGCATACGTAGGGTAAGCACCCAAGTTTTTTGGCCACGCTGATACTTCCTCCCATGGGAAGTGGACACCCCTGTGAGCACACCGGGAAACACTAGTAATGGGTCCTCGTTCGAGAAGATATTGATAGAACGCTTGAAAACCGCTAGATTAACTAATTAATTATGCCGGATTTAAGCCTCACTGGACAACAACTGGAGACAGGCCAGAAACTGGGGTGTTTACCCTATAGAGCAGGGGTCGGGAACCTATGGCTCATGAGCCTGATTTGGCTCATTGAGTCACAGCTGAAAATCATGGTTGCTCTTCACTTTTCTCATGTATCAAAGAATGCATGTCTATTGCCAACTTCAGGAATATTTCTGCTGTTCTGAAAATCTTTTGCTCACATACACTTAGCTTTATCTTAATATGGCTCGCACAACCGAAAAGGTTCCTGACCCCTGCATTTTTTTAAAAGCAGATAAGATTTCCTTTAAACCATTTCCAATCTTGCCCAGATAATGTGAGATGCAGCTTCACAATGATTGGTACTAGTACTGTTATGCTGCTCTGACTTGTTTGGTTTGATAAGTACATTTGTGTGTAAGTATTAACACTTACAGAATATGCAGTTATAATTGCATATTCACAAGTTTCAGGTCTGTAATTTAACTCAAGAGCTCTTTGAAAAGCACATGTATTATGTCACAAATATCAGTTGTAAGTGCCAGTGCTACTGAATTTTATTATTGTTATTTTATTATTGCTGAATATTAATACGATTCATGATCACTATTGAACAATATGGGGTGCTCATATTATGGACTGTTTGTTTCTCCTCTTTCTGCTTTGGTTTGACTGAGAATTAATTTCCCTGACCCTTGTTTGGGTTAATGCAAACCTGCAGGGTGCAGGTTTGCATCATACAACAGACATGTTCTTCAATGTTCCAGTTGTCTGACAAACAGGCCTACAAACAATTAGTGATGATTCTTGTGTTTCACATTTTTCTTACAAAAAAAGGCCCATTCAAGAATCTTCGAGAAACCATGAACAAGACCTTAATGCTTGCAGAGTGCAGAGGCTTGTCAGTACTGGGATTTTCTCTTCATGAGTAAGTATTGATCTACTTGTTTGTGCAAACAGAAGCAAGCTTCATTGGAGAAATCAGTTTGTCAAGGAAATTGTAATCTTGCCGATCTGCTGCAAGAGCCATCTGTGACTATCACTATTGGAAATCTGGCTGCAATGAATGATTTGAGGCAGCTTGTCACTTTCCTTAAACAATGGTCAGAGAAATTAATTCTCACTCTCACCATAGTGGGAGATGGAAATATGTGATATTCTGAGGTCTACTGATTAACTGTTCACTAACATAAAGTTGGTGGTTATTACACATTCAGTAAAAAGAAAGTTGACTGTAGATTCATGCACGTAGAGAATAAATTGATTGCATGGCTCTGCTTGAATACAGTATGTACAATAGACCAATATCTGCATGGCTTGCTCTGAGTTTGGAAGGATGCTCTCTGACCAAGCCTTTGGAAGGGAAACTCAACCCCATCTCATTTTTAAATTGAATCATGTATTTATGTTGGTGTCAAGAAAGAGGACATTCTGTATACAAATTGGCAAGTTTTGTCCAGCCCTAATGAGTACAGTGTGGATTGGGTGTGTTGCAGCTTGTGGTGCATGTGGGGGTGAGTAGCACATGCGAAGGTGTGACATTAGAACAGTGCGCAAACAACGTGGGGTACCAACGACCCGACATGCGAAAATGCTGTCCCATGAAGGGGAAGTGCCGAAGGGACGTTGAGGATACCTGCATCGTGTCGTCTCTCGACATGCACTCGCTCTCCCTGAGGGCAAACACTTCCGTCCCGCCTCCACCCATCTTGGTCCTTGTGTCACGGAATGCTGGCAGGTCTGTGGTTTCTTTCTCTTGTCTTTCTTTTGTGAGTAAGCTTGTACTGTTGTATTTGCTGGTAGTGGGAATTGGAAGGTGAGACTCGTATGTGAAGTGCATGTGAGACTCTTGAAGATTTCTTATGTAAAGTTTCCAACCCTTTCAGTGAACTGTACCAGATTACCCTAGACCATGACCAATTTTGTTAGTAAAAATCATAAACATTCAGGGAAATTATTTAATGGCTAAATTTGCTTTGAAGGAATTATCCATGGCAAGTCTATTGGCAACAATTATTATTCTTTAAATATATGCAATGTTTTTAAGTGTCATTCACACCAGAAATAAAAGCTTGGAGCACCATGGCTGATGCATATACCTGCAGTTGAAAATTACTCTCCTATTGCGTAGATAGCAGAAATGGGATCAGCTCTAGCTTGCCTGGAAAAAAGAAAATTCTTGTTAGACAAATGGAAGTGCATAGAATGAACTGTTTGCCCATTTTGATTCTTCTCATGAAATTGGAGGCTCTACTAAGGTTTCTCTCTTGTTGGTCATCCCTTTTTGGGATTCCTTTCTGAAAAACAAAATATATGCAATAAAACCTTCTTGAGTTTTGTCTGTTCCTAGTATGCACTACATAAAAGTTAGAGAATTATCTACAGCACAAGTATTCTTACAGTCCTTATTACTGAGTCTGAAGCATCAACTGTCAAAGTATAATGGTTTTGGTGTCTATTGCAGGTATTTGTGCGAGTTCACGTACTTCACATCCTTGAGTGTGGATTTGTCGAGGACAGCTTTCATACACGTCCCTACTGTATCCCCAAATGTTTCTGCTCATGATATTGCAGTTACTCTCAAAGCTTGTATTCTTGCAATGCTTGAATCCCTGTCAGCAGCCACTGCATGTAAGGATGAGCTCACTGCAGCTGCCGTGCAGTGACCCGTGAGACAACAACGGCTGTGATTGGTGGAGGTATATCTCGTTGCTCAATAGTATTCTGCTTCATCCATTGTGATTTTTGGAGGTGAATCCCATTGCTCAGTAGACTCTTCCATGCCAGACAGTCTGGCAAGAGTGTGGTATCGTGATAGTACTCTGGTCGAACTTCAGCCTTTGCATCAAGCATGAATCATCAAGGAAATTTTATCGCCCTGTCCTGACTTTTTTAGGAGTTTACTATTTGAAGTTCTAAAGCAAAATTTTTGCCTTTTTATTTGTGCTGGATCGCTTCAAGCTTTTATTGAAGTTCTTTTAAAATTTCAATTAATAAATAAACTGGGTTGATGGCTATGTGCCCTTGTTTCCATGATTCAGCTAAACGATGCAAGTAATTCTTTTCTTGTTTTCTTCCCTTCTTGAAGGGTCACTATTACCTAGTGGCACTCTCGTCATGAGAAATCTCAGACTCTTCAGAGTAATCCACTTTGATTAGGGTTGTGCCTTGTGGATTTTAGAGAATGATATGGAGGAGATAATAATTATCAATCAGCATTGCTATATTGCCAATCCTCTAAGTCAGGATCTGAAATGCTGAGAGAAATTTTGGGGCACAAATGCAAATCACTTATTGCTTTGGAGACTGTCATGACCTTGGGAACATTTCCCATTGACCAACTTCCTTAATTTTTCTGGAAAGGAATAGGGACAATTGCTTATCTTATGGGAGGGAGAGATTCCTTGGCTTACTCTAATCTCTCCCACCTGGATATACAGGTATGCATGCAGAAAAAACTGTAGTTTTTTTTGTAGACTCATATAATGGTATAGAGTTTGAGAAATGCACTTGGATTGTCCAACTAGAAATGAGATGAGGTTGTGAATGGACAGAGAGGCATATTCTGACAGATTATATGTTCAAGGAATTTGACAATGCCTTGATATGTTTCAGAAATTGAAGATTAGCTTTGAGGTGATTGTAATACTTTTCAGTAATCCTGTGTCTAGTATTATTTGTTTAAAAAAAAATGATGGTATTGAATATTTCTATTTTTTTAATGGTCACAGGGTTTTTTTTATTACTAATGTTATGCTTCTGGGCTTCAGTTCAGATGACCAAGATAATGCTTTTCATTCATTCTTACACCTAAGGGAATTGGAAATGAGTACCATTCTTGATGCTGGAACTGTGAATGTGCAGGTCTTATCCTTCATTTGAATTACTCATGGAAGAAATAGCAAGTAAATTTACTTTTACTTGCAGTAAGGCCCATAGTCAACCCTTTCATGGGCCTAATTCTCAAAAGGTCCATGTGCTTATTTTTCCTAACTTCACAGGACCATAGCAGGCAGTTGAAGATTGAACTAAGAAGCATGCCACAATGTGTGGACAGTATGTTGAGCTATGAATTGGAATTGCAAGGCCATATTCAGACCAGGAAGATCATTACAAAGAGGGGCTAATTTGTTATTTATATAAAAAAAAGGAGTTTACATCACTGTAGGTAGAAAAATTCAATTATGATAGTTTATATGGAGTAGTTCTGGATCCTTTTTCTATAGACAGTTTAACACTTTTAACCCTGGTATTTGAGTGATATGGACATAGGATGTCATTGAAAGGAATAAGGCTGGAAGTGTTCACATGGGTCTTGCATTCCACTGAGGCACTTGGATGTATCCTACCCTCGTCAATGTCTCCATGGATTACTTGTTGCCAGTGTGATTTTGATTCCAAATTTTAAAATGGACAGCTCATCAGGACACACCCTTTCTCTGTTCACTTCCTCAAATTTTAAGGGCCCAGGTTTGCAGTTTGCATACAGGGAACAATTGACTTTTCCACTCTGGGCCACATTTCCTAATTTCAAGACTCCTTCATGAAGTGATCTGACAAGGCCATTACATATGCCATACCTGTTTGCATAGGTCTACTGAGATAAATTACTTTCAGGCTAGAGGAGGATGAGATCATGTGTGTTCTTACTAAAATATCCTCATTGGCACTCAGCTTTTCAATGAAATTAACTTGGCCAAGATAATTTGAATTGACTTGGTTCTCTGGCTGAAGTCTAGCTGCAAGATGCAAATGTTTTAGCGCATTGGTAATTTACTAGAAATATAATCTTGCAATGCAGTTAAAGTGAAGGTGTGAAAAGTATCATTTCTGATGTGCTCCCTGATTAGAAAATCACTTCTAGTAATGATATGACTTGAATAGGATGTTCAGGAATCCATGAGTGACTCCCCTATTAACTTTCTCTCAGGCTTTCAAGGTGTTGTAGAGAAACAGATGGTGGGGATCAGACGGCCCCGAGGGTTGACGAATGGTCAGATATTTGTAGCCATTGTCTTGGGAGTCATTGGGGGTGTGTACATCTGGAAACCCGTGTTTGCACCCCAGAAGCTCAAGGAGAACCCCACTAAGAGTCATGAATAACGAAAAGCCATCCTTCAAAGTTCAGCAAGGAAAGAAGCATTTTGATCTGAGACGTCTGGCCAAGTCTTTCGGCACAGGTCTCATCTATGTTGTCATTGGTGCTGGACTCATTGGCATGTACGCCTCTGGTTGGAAGGTGACCAAGGCTCGACAGAATCAAGAATTTGCCAATTTTCTCTTGACAGAAAGGATGAAAAAAGATTAAACATAACATCCTTAGTATTGTGTGTCTCCCATGCATGTGATGTGAAGTGATTTAGAAATAGAATTTGTAGAGCTTGCATACCCTGAAAAAAGATACTGGATTCTATTGTCCTTCAAATCAATAGCTCTTGCCATTCTTTTCTTTTTGTCAAGACCAGTGAGTCATGGTCAAGGAAATGGACTATAGTCATTCATTCTGGGACATAACATGACTGCAGCCAGGTATTGCACAACATGAAGCAAAACCACATTTTCTGTCTCTACATGGTTTCACACGAGCTCGGTCCTACAATCATGAACTCGGCTAGGATTTTTCTTCTTCAAAGCTGTACTTGGTATTATAGAAGGGGAGGTATTGGAGAACCAACTTCCACTCCATGCCCCATACACTTCCAATGGCACCTGCTGCTCCAAACATAGTGGCAGATGGAAGCCTACAAGAAAAAACAATCCTATATAGAATTTGGCCCAAAAGGAGCACTTTGCAGCAGACAATATGAGTGTTCCTTCCTGCATTTGGGACTACAATTGCACTACTGTAGTTTTGGGAGGTGGCCCAAAAATAGACAAGGTTCATTCAGGGCAACTGGAATTCATGACTTCCATTGGCTGAACACAAATTGAATGTTCTATACACCAGGGCTTACATGAGTTTGTGCACAGTGCTTCAAACTGGCTAAGTGCAGTTAAATCTAAATTTAGGATTACTTAGAGACCCAGACTAAATGTAAAGAAGCACCTGAAATGATGAGTTCAATGATCATGCTAATTGAGGTTTACTCCCTTTGCTGACATGGATAATATTCTGATAAATCATTACATTCTGCATCCAAAAACTTTAAATGTTCTGATATTGAATCAGAAATATTCCAACTGCAAAGTTGGAACATTTTGCAAGGTATGGAAAAGAGGTCTCTTTCTACTCATATCTTTCTTCTGCTGCTCACCAAGTTGGCTTCCTGTTCACATAATTATGCATTAGGCCTAGCCAAAAATAAAAAAGCCTCACCATAACCGTGCAAGCTGGCGATACCGTGGTCCCAGAAAAACTGCAACTGTGGAGGGCAACTTCATAGTTAATAGGCCAGGGCCCAGATATGCGGCTGTAGGAAGCCTCAACTAAATTTTTGACCTGTCAAAGAATAGAAAAAGAGTTGGAGAAGCACAACGTTTTCTTGAGGTGTTTCCTTGTAAAACACTGTCCCTAATACTATATTCCAGCAGGCAAAAAGCTTTAACCAAAGATGCTTCAAAGCAGCACATGCTAGTTTTAATTTAAAAGTTTCCTCCAGTGAATCTAGATTAGCTATTTCAGGTCCTCCCATGAAATCAAATCAGTGGAGATAAAAGTGACCATAGATGCACGATGGCAATACATTTTTCTATCAAATGCTTCTCAAACAAAGAGATTGATTAATTAAAATCAATTCAAGTATTTGGGACAAGTGGGCCTTGAAGGACTCGTCCTCGTATGAAGGAGACACCACGGACGCCGCCATGATGAATTCGGACTCTGAACACAGACCCGGAACGAGGACCCTTATCGTGCGGCAGGTAACAGCGATTTCTTTATTACTCTCGCCATTTTGTTCTCCGAGCCAAGAATACATTTCAAGTCATAGAAGATTGCATGAAAGAAGTAAATGAGGGATTCAATTGGCTTTCTAATCACTTATAGAGCATGGGCAGAAATAATTTGGGAAATTTAAATCGCGCAACCGTGGTAAGTGGCTGCGCCCATGTTGCACAACGTGTGACGCCAGTGTCCGACTGCCGTGGTCCTAGGGCTTCAGCCGCTACTAACACTTACCCATCTCGACCTCAAGAAAGAGAAAAGAAATTTGAAGCTGTCCGATTATTATTTTCTGCAAGTGTAGATTTTAAATTTTCAAATTTTCATACACTGCCTGACGTTCATGTTAAACCCTAACTTACCGGTTGTTATATTAGGTTGCTTTCGGCCGTTATCATTCCCGAACGTTAATGTCCAAATGGACGCGAGGAAACCAGATGACGGCTGCAGCTAAGTATATTAGACCTGAGTAATGGGAATATAGATCTGTCCTTAATGTGGACCTACTTAAGGCTGGAGTGGAATAGGATTTCAAGCATTTTCAGTTCTTTTCAATGCACCTTGATTTAGCTGCAGAACTCATTTCTGAAGCTAGGGACCAAGTTGAGCTCAGTTTAAAACCCTGAAAGCTAGACATTTGAGGTTTGACTTGGGCTGAGCAGGCGAAGAATTAAGTTTTTCTGGGTCATGTCTGTATAACATTAAACTTCTCAGAATATAAAGGGTCCCTATATTCTCTAAAACATCTATATTCTTTTGCTGGGAACTTAATGAGTATGAAAGAGTCGAGTACTTTGAAATGGATAATTCTGATTGAAGTGTCATAAATAAGGCATATTAAACTTTCATCCTTTTGAGGAATTCCTACTTCTGTTACAAACCAAATCCATAGAAGGTCATGTGAAAAATGTCACTTTTGCTGCACATGTTAATGTATTATGACTTTCTTATCTTCATGTATCTGGTTACACAAATTCCTTGTTAAATATATTTTAAAATAGGTTTAATAAACTACCTAAAAAATTAATACATGAGGAAGGTGTTCCTCATGTATAAATTTTTACTCTCAGGATAAGGAGGCATTGAACCTCTTAACAAAGTTGTTAGCAATGATGAATAATGCAGATCTATCAAAGGAAATCTTGGTATTTGCACTCATGAAGCAGTTCTGCTTTCACTGCATTCACCTGAATGAAGCTTATGAAATGCATAATAAGAAGACACATTGGGAATGCTCAATCAAGGTACCTATCTAGACCAGTGGCAATGGACAGTGCCTGACTGAAGGCATGACAGCTCCTGCTTGGCTCAACTCATCCAAGATGTATTACTGAGCAGAACATCTTGTAACCAAAAAAAAAAAGAGTTGAATTAACATTACTTCAAATGATGAGATTTTCCTCAGACTCTCAGCATTAGTATCTGGTATGAAAGGATGGATTTGCTAAGATAAAACACATGAAGTTCATTAGGGTTTCCAAAAGGGTGAGACTGGAATGAATGATTGGGCCAAATTGAAAGAATGAAGTTTGGACTTATTGATTAGCAGTTGAATACCTAATGAATCATATTTCTCTGTTAATCATTTTAGAGACTCTTTCGAGGTGATTGCCACAGGGTCAATCCTGTGTTATTTGTGTGATCATGAGTGGATTAGATTATCTTGATCTCATTCTCCCATATTATCTGCTGATTGCCCTACCTGTGTTCATCATCTTCGCTCCCATCACTCCTGCACTTGCTGGACATGATTTCAATGTCTATCGCATGCAGCAGTTTGACGTGCAAGGCACTCAGTATGGTAAGGGGTTGACAATTCCCTGGTATCATTTTTTATTTTGTCCTCTGCATATATACAGTATTTCCTTGTTCAGGCTCTCGCAATGCCCCAGTCAGCATGGAAGCACGTACGCTGGCAGCCAAGAACGTAATGCGGAAGTGTGTCGTGGCTCGGTGGACCGAGATCCTGCAGGAAGGAGGGCTGGAGCTCTGGCGACGACTGCATTCTCTGGGTGTCGGGGCACTCCTGATCATCCTTCCGCAAAACATGTCTTCCTTCACTTCCTCTGAGTTGGAAGTGAGCTCTCCATTTTACTTGTGGTTATCATTTGCAAAGGAAACTTTTTGAATTAACCAGGAAGCTTGACTGATTTTCTATTATTTCTTTAGGCCAGAAGCAGTCATTTGCAATAAATCTTGTTTCATTCTGAAATTAGCTTGTTCCCATAATCTAATCCCACTTGGATTACTCCTTTCTATTATTTAGATTATATCTTTATTATTTAAAGATAAAGAAACCTATGTTTATTCTGATTTGTAGGGACTCAGTTGAGCAGTTTCTTTCTCTAGAT
>CAJPEV010002730.1:12232-39679 GCA_905338385.1 Darwinula stevensoni
TTTATACCAGGATTATATACCAGCCTTTGACTTAGCTTTCCAAGTAGTTCAAGCACTGCAATCATGATTTCCTTGTCAGTACAACCTGAGTAGACTGAGTTACATTCTGACATGATGCTCTTTTTAGGTATCCCTGGATCTCGAGTCGGCAATGCTGAATGAGGAGACAGACATTCCAGTGTACTTTGCCCTGGAGTCCCCAGAAGTGATGGACATCTACTGGGAGATGCACCATGGATCCCTGGCAGATTCCTCCCCTTCTGCTGCTCATGGTAAGGGTCCCAGGTTCTGTTACCTTTTATACCACTAGTTCATCAGTTAGGTTAGGATATCTCTTGCATTGCAATATCCTATCTAGTAGGTGAGTGAATTCCAAATGGTCTAAGCAGGAAACAAACCCTACAGTGTAATGTTGTGATTCCTGATTTTTGTTACTCCATTGAAGTAAGTGTGTGACTTGAGCTTTTCTTACACATGCCATTCACAGGGGACAGTTTTTCTACTCCAAAAAACATTCACTGCTAATAGCAATGTGAGAAAAAATAAAAAACATATGCTGAAAGGGGAAAGGATTATAGAGGCAGACTTGACAATGTTTTCAAGCAAGAATGTGGAATGTCAATCCATGCTTAGTTGAAAAGACAAGGTTTTTTTTTTCCCCCTCTATTTTATCCTTTTCTCCGACTCTCAAATGGAAGCTGGAAGTGGACCCTCATTGATTCTGATGAACTTAATACCAACCTCCCCTTCTTTCTCTCACCATCTCATCATGCACAAATCCTTTCCCTTTCTTCTCTCTAATGGGGATTCCTGGGATCATATATCTTGCTTATAATGCTCAAAATCGAGGGGAAATGTAGTGCTGTCCTCACTTTTATTAGATTGGACTCCTTGTTTTGGGATGAAGCCTTCACAGTTGTCCACTATATTACTGCTTTGACTTGTGATATGTGAGGAAGTTGGTCAGGATGTGAAATTATTCTCAAGAAAAATTTATTGTTGTGGATGGTATCTATGCACTGACTGTGGTCTTTGCTCATGCTTTTTCCAGCTCTCATGCAAGCAGTGGTATCCAGTGGGTATTCATTGCATACAGCAGGATCTGGAAGCAAAATCATCAACAATGCTGAAATTGCCAGCATTCAGGTAAGGACTGTGCTGCATGAGCGGCTTCCCAGTTAGAATCCTTTTTTTTTTATCTCTTTTCTTCCTTTAATGCTACCACCAATGTATCATGAAGTGGTACTGGTATCTTCTGTAGAGATTGATCATGTCGTACTTCAGGGTTTTCACTAATTTTATTGCCTTAAGGGTCCCCAGGACCTTATAAGAAAGAAAGGGTCACTCAGAGAAATTTGGGGGTCCCATCACAATTGAAGCATGATGAAATCTTGCAAAGTTGTAAAACAAAAAGTTCCCAATCCCACAATGTTTTTTCTTTGATTTAACATTACCACAAGCATGATATTCAATCCAGCAGCCTTAGGACTACTTCCAACATTTTCTCTTTGACAAATATCCTTAGGGCATCTTCAAATTTGCAAATGACAAACTTCTGCATGTGATGACTGCCAGATGCCGAGTAGGGATTTTTCTCATTTGCATTTGAGCAAAAATTGCAGAAAGCTCTTCCATCTCTAAAGGAAAGCCAGGAATACATGTTGACCCACTCCTTTTTCATTTTTTGAATCTTTATTCCATCATTGTGGTTCATGGTTCACAAGCTGCCCATTTTCATAATTGCCCACATCCATCTCTTTCCCTTTGTTTTGACTATGTCAAAACTAGGTCAAAAAAGGGAATATCACCTATGACAATATTCCCTTCTCTGTGCACCCTAAGTGGAACTATGACATCACCTTTGTTTAGAATTTAGACCTACGCTGTTGATACCTTTCTTTATGTGACACTAGGCCCATGTTCAGGAACACCTGAATGTATGCCAATGTGTGATTCAAATAAACTAACATCATACATATTCCTCTTGTCACTGAACAAGAAGGGTGTTGGCCAGTCTGCCCTGAAGTCTTAATTGAAACGAACAGAAATACATTATGAGCGCATGAACACAATGCAACACACGTCGACACACGTGCACCTTCCTTGGCAAGGACTTCCACCCCCCCCCCCCCTCTTGTCACTAATATGGTTGCACATAGGTTTATTTAGGCATGGTTCTAAGAGGCAACTGCCAACTGGTCTGAAAACCAGTCAGAAAATCTAGAAATTTCCTGCACATCCTTGGGACCCCAAGGTTTTTCTGTTATGTCCCATTGGAATTTTGTGCATATAGGATGCACATTTGCACATAACCACAAGTTTTTGTATTTGATACTCTTTCTGACTGTTAATTTCAATAAGCCTTGAAGCAAGTTAAAATCCCTGAAGAAAATCTGTCAACCTTTCAAGTCTTCTTATAATTCTATGAAACAGTTCTTTAAGACTTTGTTTCTGCTGCATGGGTATAAGTTTATCATGGGACTCTGTATCATTATATTATTGAGATATGATATCTTAGTATCAAGTGAGTTTGATATATGATGGTGGGAGAACCAATGCTGATGAGACATTTAAGTAGGTTTATCTTCATTTCAGGGGAGGTTGCCAGCAGAGACCGGGGAAAATGTTCCCACGATTGCCATCATCGCTCATTATGATTCCTTTGGCATGGCCCCTGTGAGTGCTTCTATCCAGAGCTAATAATTTTTTTCCTTCCTCATTATGGTGTGCATTGTAATAAGGGTATTGGATGCCTGCTGTAGTTTTGGGTGCTGAAGCTGAAACTTTGATAAATTTTCAGTATTGAAGTGACTCTATGTCTTGGGTAGTTCCTGAAATGGCATTTTGTTTTTCCAGCATGGGTTCAAGTTTATTTTCAATTTCAAATTTCCAATGGCTGCAATTTCCTTAGACCATTTTACAGTACATTGGTCAGGCATTGGGTGATGGAGAGGATGTACTGGCACATCTCTAGTTGAGCTTGGAATCATTTTGTTTATGTTCCAGTTTCTCCTTTAGTCTCTTTAGCAGACAGAGATTTTTTTTCCCATTCTGTTTATTCTTATCCAGCATCCTCTTACCTGTTCTCTTGGAGTGTTCACCTAAGTCAGTGAGGGTTTTTATGGTCACAACTTGTGTAATGATTTTCCTCATATCCTTCAAAGAAATTCAAGATTCAACTATTCTCATCTTTTTTATATGGACATTTTTTTAGAGTAAAGTCAGCTGTTAAGATACTTATACCTGAACTACCTTGGAAAATTATTCAAAGTATGAAATTATGTAAACCTAATTTTAATGAGAATATTTTAACAACCAGGTTATGATTGAGCAGAGACAAAGAACGAAAAAAAGGCTATTCTTTTGCTGTGAGTGTGAAGAGGAAGAGCCTCAACTGGGTGGACATCACTACATATGGAATATCTTACATATGTAGTGATGTCATGGAAATAGAGGTGAAGGAAGAGGAAGTAAAGGGAAAGACTTGACAATGCAGAAAATTTTCAGTCATGGAAGTCATGAAAGGAATTGACAACAAGATGACTTGGCAGTATGGCTTATGAATCTCAAAGCCCCAAAAAAGTTATGAAAAACTGAACTTTAAGTGCTGAGAAAGCACAAGGAGGCATCAGCTCAAATGATTTACACTTTTATAGAAAGTGAGTGGGGGGGGAGAGTAATCCAACTGCATTCTCCTTCCTTCACAGACCATGCGATTGGAATCACTTTCTCAGCCAAACCCTTAATACTATCCATGCTAATGCATAAATCTCACCATATCACATTTCCACCAATTGCATTTCCTGCCTTGCCTAGCATTTTCTCTAATTTCGCAGATGCACTGTTGCTATGATTCCTTTTAAGAATGGACCAATTTACTATGTGAAAAATTAATTTAAATTCCTAATTCCTCAATGTAAACTTATTTGTTTTCATGAAGTTGTAGCTGCGAGTGTCATTTTCAGTCCAGCTCTCATTAAGCATTTCAATTCCCTGCTATAGCTCTCTTTGCTTTTTGCATTTTATTTCACTTAGGTTGAAGCAGGTAATAAGCAGGGTTCACACTAGCTTTTTTAAATCTTGAGTCCTGGTGCCTAGCTTCAGCTCAGTGGGAACATGTTCTGGTGGTTGTCAATGGGTCCCACAGACTCAGATGTTTTGCAAATATGAGTCCCTCCAAGAAAATATAAGTCAGGGGCTTGCTATTGCAAGTTTACATGAACCCTGATAAGTCATAGGAGGTAACCAGCAAATGTTTTGAAAACTTCAAGAAAAACAAGCTTCTCTTTCCTCAAGTTCATTTTTATTGCTTGTACAGACTTTTGGAGAACTTGGGTTATAGTTGTGTTGCTTGATTTTGCTATGCATACAAATTAATTTCAATTAAAATTGAACTATGATTTTAAACAAACATCAATTCCTGGAATTACATTTTTTGTGATGCTGTATGAAAGTCTCACATTTATGACAAAATTGCAATGGGAACCTAAAATTGACCCAAAAGATGTGCAAAGTTATCCTTTCAAAGAGAATGTTATTCTGGAAAACTCCAGCCCTTTTGATACCTTCAGTTTGCTATCAGAAATTGACTGTAATCTCAGGGACATAATTGCACCATTCTATGGTGATGTGTCAGAATAAATTGAGGACTTATATGCAAGAACATGTGCCAAGAGCATTTATGATTGGATTTCCATTCTGGAAAGCAGAAAAGCTCTTTCCCTTCAGTTTTTGTCTTGATTGCTGAGTATCTCTGCCTGCATATCCCCCATTTGAGTAATATATATACATACAGGGCTCTAATTAACTTTGTTCCATGCAGGACCTGTCATTTGGAGTTGATTCAAATGGATCTGGAGCAGCAATGCTGTTGGAGTTGGTGCGCCTGTTCTCTCATGCATTTGAGGATATGGGGAAGAGGGCCCCAGCAAACATCCTCTTCCTTCTCTCGGGGGGTGGAAAGCTGAACTTCCAGGGCACGCGGCGGTGGCTCGAGGATCAGCTCGATGGTCTCGAAGGAGGTCTCCTTCAGGTCTGGCTTCTCCCTTTTTAGTACCCACAAACTTGTAAGTACTTCCAATATGGCATTCTAGAAGCAGGAAATTCCCTCCTGTACTGAGAGCAGAGTTGTGTTTGCTGGATTACTTCCCAATAGCCCTTCCCAATTACTTAGAGTGTGTTTTTGTGAAGGAAAAGCTAAATTTTGCCATACTCCTCATAAGGACTTGTATTCTTATTGAGTGGTTTGCATATTCTACCCCTATTCAGGAATAGGGCATGTCAAAAAAATCTAGAACTGTCTTCAGAACAGGAGGATTAACTGGCAAACAGACTCCCTTTGAGTAGTTGATCAAGGCAGTTATAAATGCAAGCAGCAATGCAGCCAATTCCATTGTTATGGTCACCTTCAATAGGTCATTTTTATGGCTATGAAGGAAGATTCCAAGACTTGAATGATTAAGCATTCTGCACAGAAACTGCAATCTGGGAAAAAAAAGAATGAGGATGGATGAAATGCTTCTCTATTGTTTTATTCTCAAAGGAATACTTGTTTCTAATTTGTCTATCTGTGTTGATTTGTGATATCCAGGAGGTGGGGTTCACGTTATGTCTGGACACTGTCGGTGGGGCTGAGGATTCCCTCTTCCTTCATGTATCTAAACCTCCCAAGCCAGGCACTCCTGCTCATGAATTCCTAACTGTGAGTTATATCAGCTTTGCCTTTCAAATGCTACAAGAAATGCATAAAATTTGTCATTCATATGTAATTTATGCAAGACATGTTCTGAGCACATTTATGTGGGAAATAAGGGAGGCACAGGCTTATTTGAATCCATTAACAGGAAAGGAGTTTACAAGGATTTTTGATCACACGTAATTTTTTCAGGTTTTGGAGGACATAGCCAGTCACTTGTACCCGAGCGTGAATGTGAGCATCGTACACCGGAAGATCAATCTGAATGCCGAGCAGCTGCTGTGGGAGCATCAGCGCCTGAGCTTGCGTCGCATCCCTGCATTCACCCTCTCCGGCCTCCAGGTGAGTCGCATGACTGGATGCTTTCCTCCCTTCGTCCTCAAGGACTCGTGCATGAGTCAGGGCTTGGGGGAAGGTGACTCGGTAGTTGGGCGTCTTGTTCTGCATTGCACATGGATGATCCATTGCTAAATGAAATGAAAGGAATTTCTCCTGAGTTCCTTCCCCATGCTTCTTCAGCAAGAGAGTAGTGAGGATTCACCCTTGAAATGAATCATTCCTTGGAATTGAAATGCTACCTTCACCCAGATACATATATCATATTTTTTCATGTCTTCTTGGGGAGGTCTTGCAAGACTCCTCCATTTGATTTGATAAGTCTTGCTCTATGCCCCGGGGGCACTCTTTATACACATAATACTTTATAATCTTAGATTCTTGTTCTACCATGGTAGGAATAGGTTATCCCCTGTCTTACTCATGGTGCAGGTGCATGTGCCATATACTGCCATTAAATAATTATTAGCAGAAGGCCATTTGGGTTCAGGCTGATTCAGTGACCATAGTATCTTTGGCATTCTTGCTTGAAATATGAGTTTTTTGGTTTGAAGCACTCACTATGTAGGTGGAAGAAATGTATTAATTGTCATTAATGGAAAAATTACTTTGGTGTTATGTTGCAGATGTATGAAATTAAAGCAGTACTAGGAGAAATCGAAATAAAATTTTGAGTTAGTATTGGAAGTAACAGACTAGGTCTTCTTTGCCTTTTTTTCATTCAAGGCATGGAAGTCTATTATTATTACAGTCTTGGAAGCAAATAAAAGAACGTGGGACCTGACGATGAAGTGCAAAGAGATTGGGTGGGGGAGTAGCCAAGTGCTCTTGGCCCATGACCCTTAGTCTGCAGGGAATGGGGGCTGATCTTGAACTTGACATTAATCCTTTCAGCCCTGAATTAAGGCCACTATCGGAATAATATACTTTCTTGCATTTTTTTTTAGCTCTTTTCCCGTTCTACTTTAAATTTTATGTTCTATATATCGTTTTTATATTTTGTATGAATTTACCATATCATACCATGTATTATATATTATGAAACATTACATAACTGAAGATTACCAAATTTACGGGTGAGAGAAGGCCTCCAGTGTAATGGAGCCATGGATAACTGAGTCCATTGCAGTGTAATATGTGGCGCAAAGTCATGAGAATCCCAAGAAATTACCATAGAAACAAGGCAAATGCTATGTCCATTGGAATGGACGCGCGGTCTGAAAAGGTTAAGGGTCTGTCCACAGTGTCGGATGTGACATTCGGAGTAATATTCTTAGTATACAAAATGTATTTAACTATGTTATGGATGACGAATCAACACATAAAGGCTGTAACACTTTTCTTTGGGTGGTGACTGAAAATTACATAATCCAAAGACTCTTACGTTAGAGGTGTACCTCTGTACAAAGAAAAGTGTCAGACGTGACATTTCGTGAACCTCAAGTTAGTCACTTGCACTAATGTTCACATATCTGTCATCGAGCAGATCCTAATAATTTAGTTTCATGTTCATTCTATAGATTGAATGAACGCTTGAAATTAGTGTAAGTAACCCCAAAATGTCAACACTTCAAACAGAATGTAAGCCTATTTTGTGACGGTATCGGATGTCTGTACATATATATATTTATTTTATTTTAAAGATATCATTCAAATGTGAATAATTGACATCTACTCTTTCCACCTGAGCTTATTTGAAATTATCAGCATGCATGGAAAGCCCATGCTGGCATCTGTTCCAGTAGTCTAATTTAGTCTCTCCAAATTTGCATTTTCATCACATTTTTCAGTATCATGAGATTGGTCTGAATAATATATACGAGTATCATAATCATGACTAATTCTTTCATTCTCCAATGTAATATTCTCTTTCCTTCTTTTGGGGAAAAGAGATGATGAACTTCCGTAGCGAAAGTAATACTTGCATACTTAGGAAAATTTCCGGCTAAAAATTCTAGGACCACTTGGCGTGGACAGACCCTTAAATAAAAAGTTGGATCGACTCGTGCGGTTGAGCCTCCTAATGGAGAACTCCGACCTTCACTAAGATGAGCCCCAAGGCCAACCGGTGAAGCGATCCCAGGGTGCCAGTCGTCAACACGGGCCCAAGGCCCTGCACATCCAGTCGGTTCCGCCGCATCCTTCCGTTTCCGGGGAATTTCTGCCTCGATCTTTGGGGGGCTGGAGCCTTCTTCGAGGTCGCTTGCACTTTTATTCCATAGACTTCGCTCGTGTTCTTCCGGTTCGTGTTGCGTCCTTGAGGCGCATGCTCTGAAAGAAATCCCGAGCAAAGTGGATTTCCGAGAACGAATTCGATTGGGTCCTCTCCGGATGAGGCGGGTCTTGCCCTTTATGTATTCATCGTTATTTTATTATTTTAGTTGATCTGCGTTTTTCTGGATATTGCGCTTGGATATATGATAAAGGAGAGGAAATGATGTAAAGGAGAAGAAATTGCAGGATTTAAAGAGTGGGTCCAGTTGGCAAGAATCTATCCTGAATACTTCTGGAAATAGGGAAATTAAGTCCCACCCAGCATTTGTCCCGAGTGCTTTCAATTTCCTCTGATGTGATTGTACCATGATATTTATCGTCTTGGGGTTTCTAAGTAGCATTTTCGGATTGGAGCCCCTGCCTGAAATGATTTGCGGGTGGCAATTTATTTCTCGTGACAATTCCTTATTTTATTTGGGGAGGGGGGAGAGAGAGGTGGGTGTCGTTGGTTCATCTTTTGACCGTTGAAAATGGGTTTCGATATCTGAACCCACGTTATACCCTTGGTGTATTCATTTATTTATTATTATGGTTTTTTATCTCTTGAGTGCGGTAGGGAGGGTGGGGAACTGAAACCAGTTTTTGTTGCAGATTTCAAAGCCAAAGGCTCGAAAGGACTGACAGGAAACGTAAACATTCATGGGAGACTTTATTAAAAGAGCGGAGGTCGGAATGTTTTTCATCATTGGCTGGACGTGAGTGGCAAGAGAAAGTTGCACGGACGGGTCACTGGCGGCCGCCGCCGCCGCCGTTCTTCCCGCAGACCTGGGGGTTCCCGCCGAACCGGTAGAGGCAGGCGATCTCCTCGTAGAGGAAGTAGTGTCGGTTGCGGAGCTCCGCCATGAACTGCTTGCCCTTGGTCTGGACCGAGGAGCTGGGGCAGAAGGGGTAGATGGTGCCCGTGGGGTCCCGCGAGCACACGTGGGAGTTCATCATCCCGGGCATCAGACCTGGTGAGGCACGGTCGGGTTAGCGAGAGAAGGGAATCCGCGAACGGAACTTTTAAGTTGAGATCGAGGCTGAGAATGTTTGTAACGGGAGAAAAAAAAAAACTAAATAGAACTATTTTTAAGCGTCATCAAACCACGCAAAAAAATGATGCCCTTAAAATTTAATTTAAAGATGAAGTCCGCGGAAATAAATTATAGCAGGCAGGAATATGAAAATGGATGCGCATACGTCTCATCTCGTATCCGATGCAATCCTGACACTCGGCCTTCTTGAGGACGCAGAGCTTGTAGCTCTCGACCTGGGCCTCGTTCTTGAGCAGTTCCTGGAAGTCCTCCTGGGTCTTGGTCTCCAGAGTCCCGTAGCAGGGATGCTCCTTGAAGTTGGCCTTCTTCGACCCGGCGGCCTGGGGCCTGCTCTCGACGGCCAGCACCAGGGCCAGGGCCAGGATCACCACGGTCGTAATCGCGCTCTCCATGTGTGTGTGTGTGTGCGCTGGGGAGTTTCTAGTCGCCCCCTTTAAATACCTGAGGGAAGGAGGACAGGAGGATGAGTGGATGACGTGGGCGGTCAGAGGAAGGTGGATGGCGCGCGCGGTCGTTTGAGATTGAGATGTGGTGGGTCGTGTATCACCCTTGGTTTCACTACACATCCATCGACACTTGTTCGTTATCGGTCCGTATGTGTGAAAATGTTGTTTTACTGAGAGGTAAAATGAAACTTTTATGAAAGGGGAAATCATTGATAAATATGAATTTAATTGAATGCCAAATGTTGAAAGGGATTTTTTAAATATATCTGTTTAAAAAAATCTTTCCGGGAAAAAAAAATCTTTAGAAAAAGGTTTGAATTAAAAGAAAGGTTTGAATTCTCTTGGTTAATACTTCCTAAGTTCAAGGTTACAGAAGAGGGCAAACCGGTGGTGACGGTGGAGGGAAGGCGGAGAAAAAGTCACAGCGACACAAACCGAGACGAGATCCGCAAGGCGAATGAGAGCGAGGGAAACGGGGAAACCCGCTTTTAATAGTGCCTTGATTTTTTTTTTTTCCCCTGAAGGCGGTGCGTCGATCTTGTGCACTTTTCGCTGTCTCATTCTTCGAAGAAAAGAAGAAACGAGAGGGAAAAAAATTATCCTAATAACCCCCCTCAGAGGAGGGGAGAGGAAGGTGATGTTATGTGGAAATCCCTTACGCATTCACCGCCGTTTCCGGCCGCGTTCAAGGTGACCGACCGGGTTCTGCAATCAGAATAGTCACTCCTTTAATTTTTTCCCCCTCCCAATGACCCGTCCGTTTGTCCCAGGTCGGACATCCGGGACTCACGATGAGCATTTCAGATCCGGAAATATCCACGGAGTGCGCAGAACAGAGTATTGCATTCTTATGCTTTTGTTTTATTATTCCCAGGAATTTTTAAGCCGGTCTTTTCCCCTTCTTTTACCTTGGATTGGTTATTTTCCGTGTTTTCCGTATTTCCTGCGCTGAACGGCGCAGAATTCCATGAAATATTCCGCCTCAATCTTGCCCAGGGAGTGGGAATTTTTCATTATTATTGTAATAAAAATTAGAAATCTGAGCACGAGAGGAACAGGATTCTCAGTTCCACCTAGCCGACGCTAGATGGCTCTGGTGTGACCCCGAAGGCTGTTGGTTTTGGTCAGCGATGGGGTCGTAAGAGTCCATCGAATCGGGCAGCTTCCGAGCTTAAATGTGTTGACGGCTGAGTTTTTCTGGCCGGAGTCGCGTCCCCTTCTCGTTGCTGCTTCCGGCGGATTCGTATGACGTCACGAGGCGTGTCAATTTGGCGGTGGGAAGATAGCACAGATGACGTTGACTTCGCGCGCAAATTCACGAGAGTAGGCGCAGAGCCACAACAGCTGGACGACACGAGCAGAAGCAGGTAGCAGCTTGTGTCGAGGGCGACCAAACCAGTTTTTTATTTTTATTATTTTTTAAATGTATATACTTTTTTCATGCGTCCAGTTGAAGGCGAGCCTGGAACCTTGACCGAATTGTCTGTCTCGCTCCCAGGTGAATTAATGCGGACTGCGGTCTCGCCCGTGCGGGTTGCGGTGCGCGTAATGGGTCACGGGGCGTTTGAGAAACGGTGCCTGGCTAACTGTCAACAGTTAACAGGTTGAAGGACGGTTGCGGACGGCGAACTCGATCGCGAACGAAAGTTGATGAGACGTATGTTAGCGTCCATCAGCGCATTCATTTTATGTGGCACTTCGTAGTAGGCAAGAGCAACGGTCTTGCGTGTCGAGGATGGAAAGGGACCCGAGGAATCGAAGGAATCTGGTTGCTTCCATTGCACAAAAAAGTTCAACATGTTTGAAATTGAGACCGCAAATCATCGGTGATTCAACGTTTAATCACTGGTTTTCAGCATCCATTCAACAGGAGTTCAACAGTGGTCACCGTTGATTCACCATTGACATATTTGTATGGGTTGCATGCACGATGCGTTTTGATTGACTGCTGGCTGCCTGGAAAACTCGTTTCCTTCTGGTTCAACTTGAAGCTGCCGTCTTGGAAAGTGCAATCGAGGGAAAATAAGGGTAAACACCCCGGTTTTTGGCCACGCTGATGGGATTCCCATAGGAAGTGGACACCCCCGTGCGCACACCGGGAAACACTGGTGATAGGTCCTCGTACGGGGAGATGTTGGTAGAATGCTTGAAAACGGCCAGATTAACCAATCATGCTGGATTTAAGCTTCACTCGCTGGGGACCGGCCAGAAACCGCAGTGTTTACCCCATGTAGAATCGAAGCAGGATTAAATTTTGATATGCATGCTCTTTTTTTTAAAGCGTCGACGGCCTTCTGTCTCCAGTTTATTATTATTATTATTATTATATGTTTCTGGTACGCCTGTAATATCTTATACTGCATCTCTCGTGCACGTCGCATCGACTGAAAGGTCAGGAGGGGGATGAAGGTTTACAGGTTATTTATCGCTTCCAGTCTGGTGGGGGGGGGGGTTTCTCCCCCTCGTTTACTGGTTGTGAGGGCGTCCGTCTTCTGTCGCTTTCGTCAAGGCTTCTGTGTTCTTGTTTACACTTTCACTCAATTTTTCTTTCTTTTTGGGGGGGAGGGGAGGGAGGGGGTGGGTTGTGGGGTGGTTCAGGGACGCATCGTAATGATGGACTGTCCAATTTTGAAATTGTTATCTTTAAGGAAGTATTTCAAATGACATTAAAAACCTTTTTGTATGTTTTTTAAAACTTTTTTTCCATTTGCGCGGTCGTTTTTTTTTATTTTCCCCTTTCATCAGGAAGGTCAGTTTTAACCTCAGATATAAAAAAAGATATAAAAATGTAGGATGGGTCCGTTGGCACGATTCCCAGTCAAGCCAAGGACGACCGTTTCGGCGCGGTTCTTGCAGTATCACTGCGTTCAATGATGCTCGCCATTCGATTGTGTAAGAGTTCCTGTCCTTGGGGCGGGTGGGCCCTGTTCCTGGATTTTTTTTACGAGTCAGCTGATGTTACTATAAGATGGGTCGCACGTATAAATTAAGCGAACGAATAAAAAATTAATTAATTAAATAGCAAATAAAAGGCTCAAAGAAAACGCTCCGTGTTGGCAGTTGATCTTGAATCGAAATTGATCCTTTATCGAACATTTGAGTGACGGTCTGACGGCCGAGGAGGGACAACAATATCTTATTGAGTTCACCTAGTCTGATAGAATATATCACGTGACTTTTTCTCATTTAATCCTTGGCAGCGCGTAGATATAAATTGACCATAAGTCTTCGAATGACTCTCTAATTGACGCAAAAAGGCCTAAAGACGTGCTAGCAGGCACCAGCTTACGCGCAATACATTGTACTGCGTGTGCAATGTCAATGGAGGGTTACAGGCCTGCGATGCTGGACAGAAGTCAATTGAAGTTCGGATTTGATCGTTTTGCGTCGATCGCGAATTAACCCAACGGTCGTGAAAAATTTTTCTCTCAAATATTTGAAATCGTATTTTAATCTTAATCCAAGTTGTATAGGGAAGTGTCTCCGAAAAATTTTTTCGGTGTCCAATCGTCAATGTCATTCATGTGGGGAAAAAAGAAAGTATTCTGGTTAAAGCTTGATATTGATGTTTTCATAAAGAATCCCAAGGACCCTCGGAGGCAGTCGATCTTCGACCTGCCCGGGAGGTGGATGAACACGATGCACCTGGCGCGGAACACCCACCTGGTGGCGGAGGCACTAGCGCACTATCTCTTCAACCTGTCGGGGTCGGAGCTGCTTTTTCCACAGGGGAAGGTGAGGTTCAGGGTCGAGGGGTGGAAAGGGGGCAGGGGGTAAAGGGGTTTGGTTTTTGTCGGGTAGGAGTCGATCAAGAAGCATTTGGAGGCGTGGATCGGGTTTTTGGGGTCGGAGCCGAGGTCGTCGCAGTTGCTGCTCGGGCAGAGCAATCCCGTCGTGGAAGCTCTCGCCACTTCCATGAAGAGGTTCCAATTTTTATTTTTCGTGAATTAGTTAATTTAAATTTGGCTAATGGCAGATTGAAGTATGATGATTTTTTTTTTGTACACTCAAGGTATCTTGGTGAAGTGAAAGTGATTTATGCTAAATCGGACAAGAGGGATCCAGAATTCCTTCTGTATGATACGACCCATACCACAATGCACGCATACGTGTGAGTATTTTATATAATATGTGTATTATTCTCATGTGATAAGTTTATTTTGGCTCTCGGGACGTTCCAGGGTGAAGCCGGCGATCTTCGACCTCTTCCTCAGTGCAATGATAGCCGCCTACTTTGCGGCTGTGGTCCTAGTCATCAAGGTGGGTTAATTGCCGAACCACATAATTTTAAAAAGTTTGAAAAGTATTGTTTCTCCCAACGAAATACTCTATTTTTCTCGGTGCAGCATTTTCCCGCCTTCTTCAGTCTGCTGCAGCGTTCCCTGTCTCTACCCAAGCTGAAGGGAAACTGAAGGCGGTGCAGAAGGCGGTGCAGTTGGGTGTGCAACCTAGGGAATGAGTCCCCCCAAAAAAAGAATACTCCGTGTTGCTGTAATAAATCACCCCATATTCTCCCTACCGGTATTCCAAACCCTCCATGTCCTTCGTTGACCTTTCTTCGCTCGTCAACTACTTTTTGCAGATGGAAACGTTTCGTACTTGTTTACTCAATGGTAAAATAAAGTTTCCTGTTTTACCAACGTGAAATAAGTATTATTGTATTCGTAGCGATGAAAATTTTGTTTCAATTAAGGATGTTTTGGCAAGGTGTCGTTGCCAATCCGCTGAAGTTTAGAAAAACCGTTTCCCGTCTCCGTGCAGCAGGGCAGATGGAAACCTGCTCGCATTTGCCACCGTGCAAACGAGGAGTCCGACACCTGAGAGAAACACCGTCGAATCGGAGACAGAAACATTGTTGCGTCAAAAATGTCAAATCACACAAACGAACAGCGTTGACCCGAGTCAAACCCGCGAAACAAACAGTCAAGCGGCAGCCAATCGGCTGCCAATTGGCCGACCCCATCAGAGCACCTGCTGGCACGTGAGCGGCGCAGTAGCCTGCCTCCTGAGCCGCGTGTTGCCCGTGCCGTACTTGAGTATGAGGTCGCGGTACTGCCTCGGGTAGAGGCGCTGCATCTCGGCCATGATGAACTTGGTCTTGTGGAGGTCGTCGGCGCTGCAGAAGGAGCAGCGGCTCCGACCCATCGCCGCAGGGATCGAGGCTGCAAGTGCAAAACAATTTGTAAACATCTTCATATATAACATATCTACTTAGGTATTGGAAGGGGGGGCAGTTATGATGTCCTCTTCCCATAAAAAGTGGATATTGTACTTGTACGTGCTCATGGTGACCTTGAGAATGGGATTTCTTAAGGGGAGGGGGAAAAAAACAGACATTACTGAGGATTCTTAGAAAAGGCCTTATCGCTGGAGAGGGTGTCCTTGTTAGAAGACAAAAGCTCGTCAGCCCCTCATACGCATTATGGGGACCCTCGCATGAACTGTTTTTATATTCCCTCGAGTGGATTCCCCCTGCGTCGGCATTCGACCGTTTTCTTAAAGTTATCTTGACGTTGGATGAAATGAAAATTTCCGAATTGGAGAACACTTATTTTCGCAAAAGATAATTTTTTTGTTACCTCCCTAGTGTTTTAGGTTTCATTTGGTGATTGACGCCTCAGATTCCGCATGCGTGACGCCGCCGGCCCGGTGAGTTCTCATTTTTCTTCTTCGGTCTTGGAGTGGCTTAAATAAATAGTAAATAAACGATTCGAATGGATGTTACGATCGGTGCGAGACGCGCGGTTCGCTGCGAAAATCAACCTCGGTTCGCTTTAACCTTTTATTTTTTCTATTGCACCGTTGTTACATCATTCGAAAGCGAATGGAATGGACGCAAGAAAGTGAGAGTAGTCGCCACCAGATGTCTCTGAACGTTGGAACGGTTACGTGCGTGATGACACGCGTTGCGAGCGGAAGAGGCGTGGACGATGAGTCGGGAAGAGAAAGGGGGCAATCGCGGAGGCCCTGACCCTGTCCGTGAGGGAGAGGGGGCGGGCCGAGATGAGACGGGGACGTTAAGAGAAAGTCGCGGCTTTGCTCTGCTTGTACCCTTTTTTTTTACATCTTCGTCTGACCTTCGCTTGACTCGGTGCGACTAGATTCTCGGTCCTTCCCGTCGAGGGCAAGAATGATTCTTTCGAGATTATAAGTCTGGGGGGGGCAGAGGGGGAGAAATATTACGAAATATAAACAGGAAGTTCTGATACGGAAAAGCTATAAAGCCCACGTTGAAATCCGTCGCGCTCTAATTTACGTGCGAACAAAACTTGCATGCGTGACACTTCGCAGAAATCGCTTCCTAGATGGCATCGATCACGCGCACGTGAAGTTTTTCTTTCAAGGGGAATCTGGAACGCGTGACCACACGTGGTACGTGACGAAGCCCATTGTGGTGACGTCACGCCTTTGGTGTGGGGGATCGGGAGCTGAGAAAGGGGGCAGCTCCGAAAATACCGAAGGAGCAGGCGACGCGCGTGACGTCATGCGCGCGTCGTTCCGGAAGGTGGTCGGGGTCAACGACCTCTGGCCTCTGCCCTCCTGCGAGGAAAGAGAAAGCGGAGGGGAGGCGGGGCCCGCGCGTGATGCGGATTGCGTTGGTGCGTGGGTGATTCTGCCAAAGTCTGTCGGAGGGGGGATTTGCGGTTTTCCTGGAAGGCTTGTCACCCGATTTCTTTTTACGGTGAAATCGAACGCGGTGAGGGGAAAACCACCGAGCCTTCTCCGAACCCCTTGGCGGCCGATGCCTGTTCGATTAGACCTACTGTGAATGTCAAGATCTGGGCGAAGGAACCAGATTCGTGCATGATTCATGAGCCTCCAGCGACCTAGAATTTACGAATGTCCCGGCGGAACCGAAATTTTCCTCGTTCGGCGGCGAAGCGGGGGGGGGGGGGGGGGGGGGGGGGGGAGCATCCGGGCAGTTCCGACTTTCGCGTCTTGCCGCGTTGTCGTTGGAGATACACAAACGAAATTCGTCGTCTTCTATGCCCGGTCCTGGAGCTGCGTCACTGCCAAATTTCACCGTAAAACCCACCTTACTTTCGGAATTATTGGATGTGGCAAATCGTTCAAAAGCCAGACTTCTATTGGTGTGGGAGAATTCTCACGAGGGATGAAGGTGAACGCTGCACGGCCCCAGCTCTGACGGCAAAGATCTGTAATTACTTGTCGTATAGCACAAGGATCCTAATGGAGGCTAAATGCATATGTAGTTTCATCGTGGGCTGGTGAATGGCTGATCCCGGAAAGTGAAACTTTCAGCTCGATGCTTTCTTTTTCCCCCCATCTGGTTTCCGGGGAAATGTCAGGGTCACGAATGCTGACATTTATCGGTGGCGAAGCGTATGCAACGACGGGCTCATGGGTTAGAATCGAGAAAAATAAACGACGATCGACGTTCGGTTTAACGTCACTGTCACCAATTTTGGCGCCTGTAACGCGAGTGGAGCTGGATCGAATTTCGCAGTGAATATGAAATTTCCGAAGTTCAAAATTGACGAAATAGATGTGTAACTTACATTGGCATACTTTGTCTCCTCGATTTCTGTACCTGTCCTTTGCGCTGTCGATTTCAGGGAAATGATTCACCTCTGACGGTGGCTACAAACGTTTAGCTGCGTTTAAAACCTGGAGAATCGCTGCGGTATGCTACTTGGCGCAGAGTCGAGGATTCATAAGGATTTTTGTACAAATTATAGATGGGCGGGTGGCGGTCGCAAGAGATGGGCTATAACGGGAATTTCGTCTACTATACGCATACGGGGAGGAATTGTTCTCGGGAAAGAGCCGGTGGTCAAAGAGGGTCGACGGTGACATGAAGGAACGGTAACACACCTCGCAGGAACTGAGAGACAGGATTGCAGGCTTGGCGGGACCCGTTGGCGCACTGCACCTGCTTCTGGACGAACTCCGGGTCCTGGAGGTGCTGGCAGATCTTCTCGTAGGAGGGGAGGCGGGGGATGGGTCGCCGCTGACCGCCCACGCCCGCCGCCAGGCACGCGGCCACCAGCATCCACAGCACCTTCATTCTGGGAGAACTCTGGTGGAGGAGGATTTAATAGAGCCTCGAGCGTCGGAGGGGGCACGGGAGAGTGGTGGATTTCCACGGGGGTCAATTGGTGACTGACACGGCTGTACGCCGTTGTTGTGTTTTTCCTCGCTACCCCCCCCCCCCCCCCCCCCCCCCCCCCCCCGCCCCCCCCCCCCCCCCCCCCCCCCCCCCCCAAATTGGTGACTGCCACGGCTGTACGCCGTTGTTGTGTTTTTCCCCCCCCCCCCCCCCCCCCTCTCCTCCCGGTGGAGACCACTTTCTCCCGCTCACTTTCTCCCCATTCTTATCGAAACAATGGGACGGAGGGAGCCGTCTGGTCTCCCACGCCTCGGGTCGCCCGACCGCCCCTATCGATATCCTCAATCAAGGAAACCGATAATAGGGCCCATTCTTCCCTTTCGAATGGCTCGGGGCGGCCCGAATCCGAGCCGTCGTGTGACCCCGATCCCCCCCCTCCCCCCCCCCTCCCCCGCGCGTGTCGATTCAAATTCAGACCATGCTGTCACACTGCCGTCTTTATTTTTTTAATAAATGATTACAATTTTTTCGAGATGCCGCACCCAGGGACCTGGTCCTCGTAGTCACAGGCCGCATTTTCCGGGTTGAAGATGAGACCTTCGGGGCACTTGAATTCGGTGATGATCCATTCCCCGTTGGGGCCCAGCTGACAGTACACGTAATCCCCGCTGCAGGGCGCCGATGGGTGGAATCCCTCCGACGGACACCAGGCCGCTTCGGTCGGATGCGGCTGCAAGGATGGGGGCCATCACTCTCACGAGCAATCACTTCAGAGCAATCCCATCCATTTCTTTCGCGATGGCCCCTAGCTGTTTTTTCTTCTTCCGTATTCTTTTCGGCTTCAGATTTTTGTTACGTAAGAGTTCCCAGAAATTCTTTAATTTAATTGACTTCCCTCTCTGCCCGTGTCGTGATGCAATATTGCGTCATGCGGCCACCACGTGATACCGATAACGCGTCACGATGCGTCACGATGCCGAGCCGGGAGGCATGGGAGCAAAAGCCTGTCATGTCGTTCTCCAGAGATTTTAAATTATTTCGGTTTATCTCTCCAATTTTTAGGGGAAATTTTTTTTGCGATGTTTTGGTCTGTGAATAAATGCAAATACGCCAATTTTTATAGTCCCGGAACGAACTGTTCATGAGTTATGCCTGGTAATTTAGGGTCATATGGCATCTGGTTATTTCGAGTCAATTGTCATATTTTGACCTGACATTTGTCTCGAAATAATTTCTTTTTCTTAAAAATTTCCTAGCGCATAAGAAATATTTCTGAGGTTTTTTTTTTTTAGAATTTTAAAGGTCGTGTTTTTGTTCCTAAAGATATTTGATTGCGATGACCATTCATCAGTCGAAGCGGCTGAATCCACAGCCTGAAAGACTGTTAACACTCAATCTAAATTGCTCAAAACTACCGATGAAAATTTCCCACATTCTACTCGGTGATCAATACAATACCATGTTAACTAATTATGTTAATTAATTAATTAGGTTAGCGTATTATTATATACGGCGTAGGGTTTAGTGGATTTCGGGGGGATTTCGAATGTCACTACACCCTCGAAAATTGCCCTCCCCACGGCTCGTCCCGCCGAGGGCAATTCTCCTTTCGTTGGTGTTGGATTATTTAAGGCTGGAGAACGCCGCAAGGGAGAAACCGTCGACGGTGTTAGTGCTGGGCTTAAATTCAGGCGTGAGCGACATTTTCTAGCGGAAGGGGGCGAGGTACGATGCGTCGAGACCCGCGAAAGTCCGAGCTCGCGTTGTGCTGGTGTCGCCAATCTGTGGTCGAGGCGCGAAGCGGAGTCTTCGAGTCTTATCGACGTTGAGGCAGCCCAACCCAGCGCCTAGCTCCGCTACCCGGAATGCACCTTTTCGAAGAAATGGCATCTTGGGTCTGTGGACGGACATCGGACTTTCTTCGCAGGGGGTTTGGTAAAATTTGAATTCCCAAGGAAGATTGAAATGTATCAGTATCGCTGATCGGGGGGTGCCCAAGGGGAGGAGGGGGGGGGGATTCTAACCCCTAAACACCCCCCCCCCTTTCCCTGCGTCACTGGTGCTCGCCAATAAAGGGAAATGCATTTCTGGAAGGCAATGAAGCTGCGATTACATTGGCGATGGCAAAGACTTCGACAAATTTTGGGGATGGCATGCGTCCGATGAACAAAGAGTGCTACAGAATTCAACGCGAAACAGGGCGTAGAAGCACGGAAATGTCGGCCGTCAGTTCCAGATCCGCCAGGATCTTCATAAACAGGGTGTTCCATTCGTCACTATACCATTTCAAACTGCAACAACCAGGTCACTTTTCTTAGCATTGATGAAAATAACGTTCTTTTGACTTTTTTTTTCTTCACGATAACGACTTAGAATCAGACTCAAACAGAAATCGCTTGAAAAGCATGTCACGTTCTTAGGGCGATTTACGATTTTACCTGGTCGAATCCTCTTTTGCAAAAATTCCGAAACTGCATATTTTTCTCTCCTAATTCCAGATAGTCCTGAGAAACAGAAAAAATTTTCGTTTAATTTGCTTTCGCTGTCATGATAAAAATGTACTGATATCGGCGAAGGGCATTTTGAGACACTTTCAGACTCCAGAATTACCTCCAGTTTTGACAAGGATAATTCCAAATGACATGCAATCGTCCAGTTAATGTTACTTCTTTTGTGTACCAAATGTTTAGCAGATGTGAATTTTCGAAATGGTATAACGACTTATGGGACACCCTGTATTCCCAGCCGGGACGTGGTTTCTCAACCCGCCGACTGCGCACGATGCAGGTGGCGCACCAGCACGCGTCGTGGAAATTCCAAGTCCTCCGAAATTCAGCTGTATCCCGCTTCGAGTAGGACTCCTTGCTTTCAACACTACCACGACAGCCTGTACAACTTATATGATGAGCTTATATGTAATAGAACAATGTATGTAATCAAACAAATTTATGCATAGGATTTCAGAGGCTGACGAGTTCGAGATTAAGGTCTTTTTCCCCCCGTAATTTCAGCGCGGGTCAGCATGTCCATTCCATGTATGACTGGGGAATGAGGTGCGTGTGCTCCCGGATTGTGGGGAATGCGAGGCACACAAAGCGAAGTATAATTATATATAAGTACATTTATAAAGTGAAAGCCGATATAATTAATAAAAGTTAATTATGCGGACATATGAAGGAACCCCTCCCCCCCAAAAAAAAACTTCATATTAAGTTCGTATTGCTTGGTTTTACATTGGTGTGTAGGAGCAGGTACGCGGTAGGAAGGGTGCAGTCAATCGGAGAGCAAGGGGTTTTCCCCAACCTGTTATGCAATATTCCCATTTTTCGTTACATCATCTGTACTCTGTCATCACTGGTTCAAGCTTAATACCGTAACGCACGTCGTACGCAACAATCGGCAACGCTGCGACTGATACACGGGAAAACCCTCACCCAGAGTGCATTTTCCATTATATGACTCAGGGAGTGAACTATGAACAAAAACGTGATTTCATCGGTTGCTTTTAAAGGTATTTTCAGTTGTTTCGACCGAGGAATGGCCATCGCGATTAAATGTCTTCCTGAAAGCCAAAATTGGAGTTGCATTTATATTCGTACGCACGCTGAATTTATCTGAAAACGAATTCAAGCTCAAAGGTTGCTGCCAAGATGCCGCGAGGCAAAGACTTGTATCTCAAAGACAGTTCGTCTCGGGAGTGCAAAAATCAGCACATTTTCATTTCTTCACGGACCGAGCCGGCTCGCCGAAATCGGAGGAGTAACTCTTTTGAGGCTGAGTTCATTTGACATAGTTGAAATCGTTGGTACCAAACGGCACCTGATAAACTGGATTTTTAAAAATCTTGAGAGCTGGTAAGAGGCAGGTTCAACCAGGAATAGTGTCTGATTTAGTCCATGCCATACCTTTTTGTCCCACTTTTGAGCGAATATAGAAAGTGGGAATTTTAAAGGAATTATTCATGATTGAAAAATAATTGATTAATGAATCGAGGCTTCAGAACATCGTAAAATGAGACCCTGCCATTCATTTATTGGATTCGACGCCAAGAACTTCTGCTCAGTTTGACCTTGGCGGGGCAGAATTTTTTCTTAGTACTTATCCTAGTACTTAGTACTTTCTCAAGTACTTATCATTGCAAGAAGTCGGTTGAACTGACGGTTGTGGTCGGCGGGGTGGGGACCCCGAGCCGAGAGGAGGCATAGCGGATCAAGGGATTCTTGTCCCCGGACCCACTGCATTTGCCCCGGAAGTCGTCCGTCTCGATGGACCAGACCATGCCTCCGCCCAGCTGTCGTTCTTCCAGGAAGTCCAGCTGGGAAGAGGAGGGGAAGGGTTCAAACCGGCCTTGAAAGAGGATGGGGAAGGGGGGGTTACCTTGTATTTGAAGGACTCGAGGTCGTCGTAGCTCATCCATTGATCTTCTTTGTAGACCACGTATGGGGCCTTGATGGACTCGACCCAGACCCTTTGGAAGTCGTCCCCTAGATCGTCCTGCATCTCGCAGATCTACCCCAATCCCCCCCAATCGTCTCCGTTACGAATCGCACCCCAACCGCCAACAGGACCGAGAAAGGGACTCGAGAGACCTCGTTGTAGCCGAGGGTGCCCGGTATCCGTGTGTAGGGCCCTGCATCGCTGGGGGCGAAGGAGTCGGAGTAGATGTCCGTCCCCTCGCTCGGGTCGTAGACGGTGAAGCCCCTGCCGTAGAGGGGCATCCCCATGTTGATGAATTCCTTGTGCACGCCCAGTCCCAGCCAGAAGTCCACCGTGGCTTCCTAACGCGAAGATGTAGGACATTTTTGTCCTGCATCTCCCGAGTGTAAAAGCCCCCATAAGAGGCAGGAACTCTCAACTTTCAACTCACAACGTTGAAGTAGGTGAAATTCCCCTCGTCCATCGGGTGTCCGTAGAGCGGTGCGTTGTGATGAGTGAAGTTCTCCCATGCCCCGTGGTAGTCGTAGGTCATCACGTTCAGGAAATCCATCGACCTGCACCCAAAGAGACGTTACCGGACCCATCCCCTCTCGTGCCCCCATCGAAGTCGGTGCAAACGAGACGAGGCCGCAGCTTGCACGAGTCACGACGCGAAACGACACGCAAGGCAGCGACCACCCAGCTTCCGTCACGTGACCATCCAGCTTCTGTCACGTGACCCCGCTTCGGCGCGCGCAGCCTTTCGCCCTCGCGCACAGCATCTTCTCATTTTATGCCAATATATACATTTTTGTAATTAATTCAAATATAAAATCAAATAATTATTATACAATTATATAATTACCATACATATGTTATATTCAATATATAATATATGTGTGGGTGGTCGAACGTCGAACACTAATACGTTGAGGATTGCGGCTCCATGAGCCACAATCCTCAAAAATCGTCGGATTCGGATTGCCTGTACAGCCTTCTACGCCCTTTTTTCTGCCAGTCTCGACCTGCCTGCGTCGACTCGAGAACGCGAAAAAGAACTTCACTCCAAGAGAGCCTGAATGTCGTAGGAATCCTCGATGGTGAATTTGTTGGGGGAGACAGCCGTGGTGAGGAGGAGGTCGGTATCGTCGAAGGCGATTCGCATCTCGCGCACCAGGGCGGCGTAGTTCAACTGTTGGGAAGGTGAAGGTCTTTAGTTTCGGGGGTCCTTTAACTAGGAGTGAAATGAGGGCCTTTAGTTGGAGGGGGGGGGGGGGAACGAAGGCTTTTAGTTTCGGTGTAATTTATTACTGGATTGAATCCTCCGGCCAGTTTCAGAAACGAAACTCATTAAAATTAATTTTAAAATGCCGAAGGCGACGTGGATCGAGGGCAACGTGGAACGCAACGCGGAACGAGGCGATACCCTATCCTCGTCGCTCCCGCCTCGCATGGAAGGGTACTCCCAGTCCAGGTCCAGTCCGTCGAAGTCGTACAGGAGGACGAACTCCTTGCAGCTCTGCACGAATCCGGCCCTCAACTCCGGGTCGGCTGCCATCTGGGCATTTAAAATAAGTATTTTCATATCGAGTCGAATTTATATAATCGAGAGGAGAAAATACGGGAAAAGACTGACGAATGAATACTTCTCCGACCCCTCGTTCCAACCTCCGACGGCCAGGATCGTCTTCAGATTCGGGTTCAGCAGCCTCAGGTCGTTGAACCGCTTGTAGCCCTCTAAACGAAAAACCACCGACCGGTCGTCGTGCCGGTCACATCCAGTCCAGTCAAACCCAGTCCAGTCACGACCAGTCCGGTCACACCCAGCTTACCCAGGTCGATGTCGAACCACGGGTCGTAGGCCATGATGGTGTAGGTCTCGTTGTTGAGCGCCGCGAAGCCGAAGACGATGTGGGTGCAGAGGTAGGGGTCGATGTCGCCGATGTCGTACTTGCCATCGCCGGGGCGGTAGTAGGCCCAGCTGCCGTAGTAGCAGACGAAGCGCTTCACGAACTCCTGCTTCCCTGGGCATTTTTACATTCGGGATTTTATGGAATTATTTTATCTCGTCGAAGCTCGTTGACGTTGGTGCGGGTGGGGGTGGGGGGCAGGGTAGGGGTTTTGCGGCGGTCGATCGACTCGGGATCGAAAAGTTGGAATTGGTTCCTGATTGTGAATAAGGGAAACATTTATAAAGTAAATTTTCTTGGGCACCCATTCCCGAGATACTCCAGGCCAAAAGGGAGAATAATCCTGCTCTGGAGTTGCTGCAACGTGTCGAAAATGGTTACACCCAGATAAGAATCACAATATGTGATATTAATCTTTTGCCTGCGAAAGTGCACGGGGGCGACATTCCACGCGTGATTTTCGTGTCTGATAACCCGTATCTGCCGCGGCCTTTAAAGGGAAGGCAAGGTCAACTCCCGGTTTCACTATCCCTGGTTGAGACGGATGCGTGCCCGGAAGTGCCACTTGAACGTTTTTGACCTCGTGGCTTTGATTTAGTAGGAAGAATTCCAAATAGTAAATGCAGGGAATCGGATTCACTGCAATTTCTATTTCTATTTCGGACGAGCGAAATCGATCTGGAAAAAAAAATGGCACGGCCCTGTATCATGTAATTGGGTAGACCATCTTCGGAAGCTGTTCGTTCGGATGCTTTTTTTTTTAAAGCTGTATGACTTATTTTGTGTATTTGATACCATCTGCTGCATGAGATTCTTCATGAGAGATTTCTGAATCCACGAGGGACTCTAGTTTCTATTCACTCCAGATCATTTTCGGTGTCCGTCTCGCACAGGGTGGGAGAGTGAAGCCGGGAGTTATAGTCCATCCGGTCCAACTTTGCCGGTTTCATCTCACGGTAGCTCATTAATTTTGTGCTGTCATCACCTGTGAAAACGTCGGAAAGGGGCTCGAGGCCATCAGAAAATTGCCAGGAAGTAGGCAATTTTCCTGGCAATTTTCAATTGGCATGTCGAAAGGAAATCACCCTCGAGGGGGGGGACGTGTGGCGTTCGACGACTTCCTTGAGGATTAAAAGTGTGGCAAGGTTGGACCGGATGGACTATAGCCCTGCCTCAACCCTTTACCTCAACCCTTTTAAAGGGTCGAGGCAGACGTGGTTGTCGCGAAATGGACGATCGGAAAGTCGCCCCTGTGCCCTCTCGCCCCCGCCTATCGAGATGAGATAAAAGGGAAAATGTTGCAACCGTCTATCAATTAAGTCTCTGGGGCGAAAGTGGAAGACACCGTGAAAATTCCATCACGCCCGTATTCATCCCCAAAAGAATTGCACACGCCTTGCACTCGACTCCACTCAATACGCATTGTTATGAGCTAACTTTGTGGGTTTCCCCATGGAGTCAACCAGGAAGCCGATCCTCCACAACATCCTCCGAGTCAGAGTTTCCAGGGGATTCATCGGACCGGAACAATCTGGACTCTTTAGGCCAATCTGGACTAATTGGACTTATTATCAGGTTTTGACTCGCTCTAGCGGCTACTTTGGCGCCATCTCGGATCGGTTGCGTGAACCATTGTTTGTTTCAGCCACCGCCAGATGGCAGCTGCGCTGTCCCGATCGAGGGTCGCCCGTCCAGCGTTGCTTTGAGCGCTTCCAAAAAGGACATTTCAGCGTTACGCCAACGTTCATTCTGTGTCATGTAAGAACCCTGTTACACTGAAATAACACATTTCCAACGTTGCACTGACGCTGTGTTGGCTGGGCAGACGTTGCCGACCGTTTATCGCGATATCGCCAATACTGTAGTCATGAAGTAATTGGTGTTGATGGATAGATCTCAGTCCGCTGAGGCGAGACATGTGCACGAGCAATCAATTGATAGTTAATTAATTAGTAGCACGATTAATGGTCGATTTCATTCCGTTTCCGAGGTGTCAGTGCCGAGTGATTTAAGGGGGCAATTGCCAATTAATAGGTAATAAGGCCTGTGGTACGCAGCTGTTATCGTTAAAAAATATGTTGTGGATCCAGCCGGAAAGATAATGCGCCTAGACACTCGAGATTAAACGGAGTTTTGAGAGTGCAATGACGTTTTAAACTTTTTATAATGTTCTATTAGTGTTACTTAATAGCTTTTTCCCGCATAACTTGATGAATATTGATTTCCGTGAGAAGTGTCCGAAGGCTTTTGCGTCCAGCGTCGGAAGAGCTTTCAAATGGCATGCCGCTCAATGGTGGCCCCCGTTTGTCCGGGTCCGGAACGAAATGCCGGAAAAAAAAATGCCGACAGCCGAATGCAACAAATGCGCGGAGCAGCGATGGATAAAAATGTTGAAGAAGGGAAATGTGGGATCCCTCAGTTCGCCGAACGGTGAATACACCGACGGTAACCTTCTCTCTAAAACCCTCGCTTTCGTCCCAGCACCAAAATGCTGTCGCCTCTTTCGAGTGTCATGCCAGCAGGAGCGATGCTTCTGCGAATATTCCGCGAGTGTTCTCGACTTGAGGCGATCGCGAGTGTGTCCGCCCCTCCAAGAAATGGAATATCGAAGGGACAAGCGCGTGCATGAGACTATGTAACATCCTGCTTGAGCTTCGGCATTTTGTATTTCTTCATTTTTGCTCTATGCATTTCAAGCGTTCGTGTAATTAGGCATAACGGAATTTGGCGAACCGAGATTCGGCATTTCGTCGCACACCGCGTTTGCTTCGGGGGGAAAAAGTTTGCGTTGGGGGGGATTCAAAGGGTGATGCCTGGGATGTTTCTCTCGAAGGCCGGGCGCGTTGGGGGGCATTCAGAGAGTGATGCCTGGAATGTTTCTTTCTTTTCTGTTGCGCACGAAAGACTGGGCGGAATTCTTTAGATTTATTTTAATGTATGTTTTCGGTGTTGGAGTGGATTCGGCGATTTTTCGAATTGGAGCACCTAATTGCTCAAAATCCGCGAGAAATGCAGGAAAACTTCCGTTTCTGTGCATTCTCTTTCCAAAACTGCATGCAGAATCGTTTCGGCATTGGCGAACTGCTAGTAGTAGTAGTAGCTGCTTATAAATATAAACTTATAAATGAAATATATATGTCGTAGGGTTTTGTGGAATTCAGGGGGATTCCGAATCTCCCTAGGGAGAGACAGGATTCCACTAAACCCGCGGGTTTAGCGAAATCCTCTCGAAAACCTCCATTATGTCACCTCCCCCTAGGGGGAT
>CAJPEV010002731.1:0-39666 GCA_905338385.1 Darwinula stevensoni
AAACGCCATCTATTCCTCCACTATGATTGCGACGCTTCTTTTGAGAGCAAAGCTTTGAGTTGATGGTAAGTGACTTTTTTCCTTCCTTATTTTTTCCTCCTTCCCTAATGTGGGAATCCCTTTCAGCCCGTGTCTTATATACAAAAGTGACATAATTGCTGGTTTCTGCTTTCTTAGGAAAGCATTAGGCAGGCACTCACTCAGTTCACCACACATGGGAATCCAGCATGGCTCCCACTTCAATTCACCATCATATTCGACGAAGCACCAGGGCATCTCGTTCAACGTCGGATTCCGGCAGAAGTTCTCGTGGGAGGAAGGGTCCTGGTTCAGGAAATGCTCTTCATAGAATATGCTATCTTCAAACGTGTTGCCTACCGTGAGGTATGGCAGTTTCAGGTCTGGGGTATCCCATCTAAGGCAGGGCTTGCCACTCTTCGTCACGTTCTCCGTCCCGATGTATTCCTTCCCCATTTCCGTCAGTCGGCATTCGGGATAAACTAGCTCATCTAAAAATGCATATCAACGATCGCAAAGTTGCTGGATAACATTACCGAGTGCCATAAGTGAAATGTATTAGATACAGATTTCGAAGAAAGTGAGTCAGCGAATTAGTTCTCGCGCGAAGCATGCAACTCTTATTATTAATTCCATTTGATGCAAATCAATCTTTCTGAGGAGTGCGATTCACACTACGGGGTGATCATTTAAAAAAATTTCCCTCACTAGAAATGCTCAAACGAAAATTGACTGCTTCTCATTTCAATCTCTACGTCATGGTGAGTTGTCAAAAAGAGTCCGATGGATTTATTACAGACGTTTGATTCACCTATCCACATGGAGATTCAATGTTGCGAGACGGAAATATCCATAATTAGAAAATTATCTTAGAATTTAGAAAATCAAATGCATCCGAAAAGCAATCCTATTCCGTTGGGTCCGAAGGCAGATCACATGCCAACATTGCCTGGAAATCGCGATCTTGGGAGAGGGAACATTTTCTTGCTTGTATTTCACCGAGGCAGGATCCATATTGGGAAGTCTTAGACATCGGGGATTCTTTTTTTTTCATGCGCTCGATATAAGGTGCAACTTCATGCGTTCGGTATTTCCTTCTTTAATTAATATGGGCATACTTAATCAATACTTCCTTGATTCTTACACATTCACTATATGATACGCCAGGTTAAATTTTATGTACTTAAAATTAGAAGTGTCGTTGATGTGATATGCCTCCAGGAAGCATTCATGTCAAAAAAGTATGCTGCGATTCATGTGGAATTCCACACATTCCATAGGTTCAATCGGACGTTAATGTGAAAATACCCCCATTCGGCTCAAGAAGGATGTAAGGCTCTTGGTAGATGGAGTAGGTAAGGAAGGATGAAGCCTCTTAACATGCTTTAAGACGAAAGCTTACGAAAGATACTAGTACTAAAACCAGGAAATACGACGTGAGGCCCTCGCTAGACGCTAAGGTCCTGTTAATTAGGGGCAGCTCATTAAAGTTTAGGCTTCGAAAGCTTTTCCAGGTTCTGAATGATAATAAAGTCCCATTTCAAATTTTATACAATTGATAGTCGAATACTGCTTCTTTATTCCTTGAAGTGATACTCTTTTCATCATCAACGCTCCTCAGCCTTCTCTGTCCATGTATACAATGCGAAATCCTTCTCATAACATTCTCATAAATCTTCCTTTTGCTCAACTCTCATGCTTTGATGCAGAATGACTGAGCTTAGGAAGCAAAATGCCCGTTCGTCTAGTTATCTTCCCCATGCTGATGGTCGATAGAGACCATTCCAGTGCAACTCAATTGAAGACAAGACTATGCTCACGTGGCTCAGGACAAAGATCCTTCTCGCCTTCGACGAACGTCATGCTCCAGACATCAGGTTCAGCCGACGAACAGGTGGCCTGGTGCTCTTCCTTTCCATCACGGAACCCGTCCTTGCAGATGAAGTTGACCTTCCCACCGGGTGGGGCTGGATGCTCACCCGTCCACGCGAGCTTCCTAAGTGAGCGCACGAGCTAGGAGCCCATCAGGCAGTTCGTGTTTTGACGTAAGCACTGTGTAATCACGGTTTCTATGTACTTTCTTGTGTATGTACTGGTACTGTCAGTAGTGACGATGTGTGAAATGGTTCACGCGCCACACTGAATAAGGTAAAGGAATGTGTCAAGTGGGGCAGATCCTGGTCGGCTACCTCGTATGAGCAATAAGGATCCCCTTACCATGATCACGAAGTACTGTTCCACATCTCTCCTTCAAGTGTCGAGAGCGATCATTATTCTCATAACTCAGGCAAGCGAATCGAGGACAACTCCTTGAATGGAACCTAGTCACTAAGGGCGTCCCTCTCATCCGCCTCAAACTTGAGCGTGTCGGAGTTTTGGCCGTCTTTCACGCCTCTGGGTTGAACAACTAGCCCTCTCACAGCTAATAGCTGCGAATAGCTTACAGCTGGTGGATTATCCAAATATCGGCACTGTCGAATTCACAGTCCGTTTTAACTGGGATTGCAACTGTCACTAAAACTACCCCATCATTGGACATGTTTGGAAATGTCTCTCATTTACAGTCCTTCATGTAGTCTCTATTATCACATCTGAATCGATATCTCCTGATGGCGCACACACTCATGGGTTGCCCAAGTAAGAGTAAATTATTCAAATAATCCAGTTTAAAAGCTGGGAAAGCAAACCCTTTTACTCATGCTAGAGGATTTTTCTGGTCGTGTATTTGGCGCCCATCGCTGTGAAAACGGGATGGTCTTTTTCCCTTAGTATAATAGATTTCATCCACTTGATATCCGTTGAATCTTTGTTTCACTGCAGTCGTCATCTTCTTAGTCATTAATATTACAATTGTTTCACACATTGCTTAGACTAGGCCAAGGGTGGCAAACCTACTGAAGCAGGAGGCCGGAAGGAATCCCACAGGGGTGGCTGTGTCCACATTAAACAATTTTCTCCAAAGGTTCAATTCCTAACAGTTTGAAAATCTCTATTCTTTTCCGAAAACCAATTATTGAAGAGGCAGTTGCGGAAGTGCAGTTTGATACCTCGGGCCAAAGTCCGACCCGAAGTTCGTGGAAGTCTTCCAAGAGTCGGGTAGTTAAAATTATTCTCGCACTCACATTGTACGTACGCCTGGTACCCATCCGAGGGAACGAGACCGCTCCTCTCGTTGTGAATCAGCTGACAGAATCCATCCCGTTCCCTGAAGTTGAAAGCGAAGCAAGGCCGAGAGGACTTCACCCTCAAGCACTTGATGGTGCATTCCTCGATGTTCTTCGCTTGAATGTGCAGTGATGCGTTCCCATATCTTCTCCCTTGGTACACTGCATGAAACACGAAGATATCCGAGGACGATCTGGCCCAGAACAGACAGGAAACTAAAATCGCAGCCAAGAAGTCGCCCATACCCCTGTCATAAGGAAGAACTTCCGACGTTGAAAATTGTTTTAACGAGATTGAATTAAAATGAAACAATCATTCCCTCATGACATCACGATTCGCATCTTCCGGCACTCATGTGCATAAAAATCCGGGGGGGGGGGGGGGGGGGGGGGGGGGTGTGGGGGGGGGGGGGGAGAAGNCATAATTAGAAAATTATCTTAGAATTTAGAAAATCAAATGCATCCGAAAAGCAATCCTATTCCGTTGGGTCCGAAGGCAGATCACATGCCAACATTGCCTGGAAATCGCGATCTTGGGAGAGGGAACATTTTCTTGCTTGTATTTCACCGAGGCAGGATCCATATTGGGAAGTCTTAGACATCGGGGATTCTTTTTTTTTCATGCGCTCGATATAAGGTGCAACTTCATGCGTTCGGTATTTCCTTCTTTAATTAATATGGGCATACTTAATCAATACTTCCTTGATTCTTACACATTCACTATATGATACGCCAGGTTAAATTTTATGTACTTAAAATTAGAAGTGTCGTTGATGTGATATGCCTCCAGGAAGCATTCATGTCAAAAAAGTATGCTGCGATTCATGTGGAATTCCACACATTCCATAGGTTCAATCGGACGTTAATGTGAAAATACCCCCATTCGGCTCAAGAAGGATGTAAGGCTCTTGGTAGATGGAGTAGGTAAGGAAGGATGAAGCCTCTTAACATGCTTTAAGACGAAAGCTTACGAAAGATACTAGTACTAAAACCAGGAAATACGACCACTCCGGGAGCGATCTGCGATTCCAGGACAATTAATCCCCGTCGAGTAATTTCAAATCCGAAGCTTTCGAAAAGGTCCAAGACTTACTATTATTTCAGGGTAAAGTTTAAAATATGTTAACTATCACGAATACTGCTTCTTTATTCCTTGAAGTGATACTCTTTTCATCATCAACGCTCCTCAGCCTTCTCTGTCCATGTATACAATGCGAAATCCTTCTCATAACATTCTCATAAATCTTCCTTTTGCTCAACTCTCATGCTTTGATGCAGAATGACTGAGCTTAGGAAGCAAAATGCCCGTTCGTCTAGTTATCTTCCCCATGCTGATGGTCGATAGAGACCATTCCAGTGCAACTCAATTGAAGACAAGACTATGCTCACGTGGCTCAGGACAAAGATCCTTCTCGCCTTCGACGAACGTCATGCTCCAGACATCAGGTTCAGCCGACGAACAGGTGGCCTGGTGCTCTTCCTTTCCATCACGGAACCCGTCCTTGCAGATGAAGTTGACCTTCCCACCGGGTGGGGCTGGATGCTCACCCGTCCACGCCTCGAAGGATTCACTCGCGTGCTCGATCCTCGGGTAGTCCGTCAAGCACAAAACTGCATTCGTGACACATTAGTGCCAAAGATACATGAAAGAACACATACATGACCATGACAGTCATCACTGCTACAGTGAAATGGTTCACGCGCCACACTGAATAAGGTAAAGGAATGTGTCAAGTGGGGCAGATCCTGGTCGCCTACCTCGTAAAAGCAATAAGGATCCCCTTACCATGATCACGAAGTACTGTTCCACATCTCTCCTTCAAGTGTCGAGAGCGATCATTATTCTCATAACTCAGGCAAGCGAATGGAGGACAACTCCTTGAATGGTACCTAGTCACTAAGGGCGTCCCTCATCCGTCTCAAAATTGAGCGTCTCGGAGTTTTGGCCTTCTTTCACGCCTCTGGGTTGAACAACTAGCCCTCTCACAGCTAATAGTTGCGAATAGCTTACAGCTGGTGGACTATCCAAATATCGGCACTGTCGAATTCACAGTTCGTTTTAACTGGGATTGCAACTGTCACTAAAACTACCCCATCATTGGACATGTTTGGAAATGTCTCTCATTTACAGTCCTTCATGTAGTTTCTATTATCACATCTGAATCGATATCTCCTGATGGCGAACACACTCATGGGTTGCCCAAATATAATAAAATTATTCAAATAATCCAGTTTAAAAGCTGGGAAAGCAAACCCTTTTACTCATGCTATAGGATTTTTCTAGTCGTGTAGTGCGCGCCCATCGCTGTGAAAACGGGATGGTCTTTGTCCCTTAGTATAAAAGATTTCATCCACTCGATATCCGTTGAATCTGTCTTTCACTGCAGTCGTCATCTTCTTAGTCATTAATATTACTATAGTTTCACGCACATTGCTTAGGCTAGGCCAAGGGTGTCAAACCTACTGAAGCAGGAGGCCGGAAGGAATCCCTCAGGGGTGGTTGTGTCCACATTCACAAATTTTCCCTAAAGTTTCAATTCCTAATAGGTTGAAAATCTCTATGCTTTTCCAAAAACCAACTATTGAAGAGGCAGTTGCAGAAGTGCAGTTTGATACCTCGGGCCTAGGTCCAACCCGAAGTTCCTGGAAGTCTTCCAAGAGTCGGCTAGTTAAATTTATTATCGCACTCACATTGTACGTACGCCTGGTACCCATCCGAGGGAACGAGACCGCTCCTCTCGTGAATCAGCTGACAGACTCCATCCCGTTCCCTGAAGTTGAAAGCAAAGCACGGCCGAGACGGCTTCACCCTCAAGCACTTGATGGTGCATTCCTCGATGTTCTTCGCTTGAATGTGCAGTGACGCGTTTTCGTATCTTCTCCCTTGGTACACGGCATGAAACACGAAGATATCGGAGGACGATCTGGCCCAGAACAGACAGGAAACTAAAACCGCAGCCAAGAAGTCGCCCATTCTCCTGTCATGAAGAAGAACTTACGACGTTGAAAATTGCATGGACAAGATTGAATTAAAATGAAACAATTATTCCCTCATGACAACACGATTCGCATCTTCCAGCATTCATGTGCATAAAAATCCGGGGGGGGGGGGGGGGGTGTGCGAGGCAAGAAGGAAAACTGGTAAAAATGAGTTCCCAGTGAAATACTTGATTTAAGACTCATCCGCATGAATTGCTTAGAGCTTCAACACTGCTTTTATTTCCTGGCCTTTTGGTTTCCCAACCTTTTACCAATTTCTTTCCCCTTCCCAACCCGAGATCGACTTTCCTAGTGGCGCGTTTTCAAGATAACTTTTTTATTTTTGGGAAATAGAAATGATTGAGTTCGTTCACATATCTTCTTTGTTTGTATGTCCATAAACTTCAATATTCAATGCACGAACAACGGTAAGGGGGCAGTATTTCAAAAAGCTTCGAAGAGAACTGGGTTTGGAATTTTTTGGAGATGCTGCCTGCGAACATTCAGAAGTTATGGAACGTGTCAGCAATGTTTGAAGAGAAATGGGCCCAGAGCACTGTCTATGAGTGGTTTGCGTGCATCGATCTGGCTCCATCAGCCTCGACGACAATCCCAGTGAAGGGGCTCCAAATTTCATTGTCACTCCAGAGAACATTGCCAGCATTAAGCAACTCCTAGACAACTCCTGTTGAAAGCAGAAATTTTTTAAAGTTTATTTCGTGCCATACGGGACTGCAGAGGGAGGAAGTATTTGTCGCAACTTTGCATTTTGGGCATCGCGTACAAAGGGGATATTACTTCCTCACCCCAAAGTAAAACACCAGTGACCATCTATTTCATCTTATAGGGTCCAATAATATCTCGTGTATTTCCTGTCAGATTTTTATAGACTTCTGATGGGATTCCCATAAGAATCAGGTATGAGGAACCGACAATGTTCATATACGATTCGGATACATTCTAATCAGAGTTCAATGGAATTGTTTCATGATGGAAGCCACTGTTACAAAAATTTTGGCGATAAACCTGGCATGCGTGATGAATTTCGCCGTCGTCGAGTGATTCCGTACGAGCTAGAATTTCTTTGCAGATATAATTGCTACACGATTGAAAATTTTCAGCTAAGACCGACGGATGCGGGGCACAACACGCACGATTGAAGGCTGCGTCTCGAAAAGCCAACTGCAAGAACCGAAACCTGAAAAAAGATCGGCTCGTTGCCATCCATTGGCTGAGGAATGGAGGGCGATGCGACGCAATGTGAATGATGGTGTGCTGACCTAGCGACATCGTACTCTGGGTTTATGATTTATTTCTAGTCTCAACACTCCGATTGAATGTTCTCTTCATATTGACCGAAAGCACAATGTACAATGGGCGGCAGGTTTTCTTGTGGCTGTGAACGTGAACGCCACGGAAGTATTGCAGAATTTCAAGAAACAGAACGTAACAGCACTTGCCAAAACTTGCACTTCCAGGTTTGTAGGCTTTCGAATTTGCAATATTATAGAAACAGGCCTCAGTCCGTTCAGCTCGTGAATGCACTTCACCGAAGTAAGAAATGCACTCTGTTACTTCGGGGTGCCTCTCCTCGCTTTTCGTCGATCGCCGGACGCAGCAACGCCGAACCGGGACGTGGCACGTCGGCAGGGGTGGAAAGGACGCATGAGCGTTCGGAAACGCACATCGATTTTAAAATGCCTGTGTCAGGCGTTTCGCGGACTGGCTCCCTTCTTTAGTTGTCCTTGAAGATGAAGAAAGAGAGACACCGACATCTCCAAAGACGAAAAAGTGAATTAAAACATGGCTTCAAAATATTTGAATCCTTGTTCACAGATTAAACGTTCACTTTTAAGCCCAAAAATGTTCATAATCAAAGGGAAATTGTTCATTTGAAAATGAATTTCACCTTCACTGTCGTCTTTGAAGCACACGCCAGCCAAACTGAATCTCGGGCACTGTGCCGAGAGCCGGAATATCTGGATGCCATTGTGACGAAGACACTGTTGAGAGGCACTGCAGAAAATTCCGGATGCGGTGGTGTAAAGGTAGCATGGTAGCACATCTGACCGGGGAGGTCATGGGAGGTCAGGAGGTCAGGGGTCAATCCCCGTCCGTCCCCAGGCTTTCTTTCGTCCTCTCTCGTCCATCCAACCTCCATACTTTCAGTTCTTAAGGACACGCCATGATTTATAAGAGGCTATGGGGGAAACTGCTATAACTGCTTGGTGTGATCTTATGGGGCGAAAATTATGACGAATATTTATTTTCTTCGTGCAGTGTACAGGGGACAAGAAAGAGCAAATAAAAGAAACTTCACGAGGTAAGGGGTAAGGGGTCAATAAATAAAAAATGACAAAAGCGCAGCCCGAAGCAGTGGTAGAAAGCGAAAGCCGAGGGAAGTATTTTCATTTCTTCATTCTGTCGCTATGGGTAACGTTTCTGTACCCAGGTAGGACTACAACAGCGAACGTCCATCGATATTCTCCCTGACATCGTGGATTCGAATACGGGCCTCTCTTACTAACGGTCGAACAAGTGCCTCTCATGGAATCGAAAAGTCCTCTTTGAGAAGGGAACCAAATCTAACTATGAAGAGATAAAGAACGTCTTTGATCGAGCTGACACCCAGGCCGATGATCATTCATTCGACACACAACATGGGAGGAATTTTGATCTGGTGTTTAGGCAGTAGCAGGGAAAGTGGAAGGTAAAATGCATATCTCGGAGGCACTCGGCAACCCCAAACGTATCCTGGGATAAAAACCAAGAGATGCTTCAACTCCAGATTTTCACACGCCCTAGTCGGTGTCTTCCCCTGCGAAGAACTAATGTTTCCAGAGAAGAAAGTCTCAAGATGGGATGGGAAACCCCTGCCCCTGAGCCCCTCTCTGTTGCACCCAAATTTTTAAATGTCTCCCCCCCCCCCCCCCCTCCCTGTTCTGATGGATAATTCTGGTTTTGTCCCCACCGGTCCCCTCAAAAGACTCTGAATACGCATGTGTTAATTTCTCACTGAGATGAGAAACGGGAGACTCCCTTGGAAATTTTTCCAATTCTGTAGATCAAGTTTGAGACCCTTCCACGGTGGGAAATCGTTCCCTGGCCGCGAAACTTCTATCGACCTCGTGAGGCACTGTTTGCAATTTCTCCCTCGAGAATTCGTTAATATCGCTTCACTCGATCGGTATGCAATTTCATTAGGACGTGTTTCATCGATGGCGTTTCTCGTTGCTGGGTTCCCGCGAAAACTTTCCTGACGTCACGTGCCGTCCGAAAAAGCATATCATGAATTATTGGCAGCAGGTTTCACTTGATAGGAAAGAAACTGATAGAAGCCAAAAGTTTGAAGTTCGCTTTATCGATTCACCAGCTCACGGCTGTTTTTCTGTGCTCCCGTGAGTCCAGGGACCGGATTCCATTAGGTTCTTAAGTGCTATTTTCCTCTTACCAAGGTGCTTAGCTGGTATTTGCTCCATTCAAATGCATGGCCGAGGATGAGCCATTTGCTTTAACTAAGTTGAAGGTTCTAATCGAATGATGTCCCCACTCTATTCACCATTACCTAAGAGAGGAAAACTATTTTTCTTTGTCACAGAGCGGCAGAAAGTTGGACGTTTTCCTGTCTCACGCAACCTGCTTCACCCCTAAATTGAATTACATATTTTCAGTTGCAAAGCCTGCAAGGCCCACACGCAGGGGAAACGCCTTAAACTTCTTCCTGACCGCGCAAAAGAGCACATCCCTCATGCAAAGCTTCATCACATGGCACCCCACACGCCTTCCTTTCAATCATCCAGGACACCGACACATATAAGAATGTTGAAACCGGGTCTGGAATCCCCGTTCAACTCCACTTCCCACTCCTATTCCTTGCCATTCCAAACCCCATCCCATGAGACGACCCCAGTTAGTGTGTTTCACCGTTTTACCGATTTTTTTTTCATCCACTTCTTATCATTCTTATGATTATTATCTCACGCTTTCTCATTCCGAGTTTATATATATGTTACCCCTCCCCCTTTATTTCTTCTGTTCGTTACCGCTTTTAATTCCTCATGTCTTTTTTTACATATTTTTTTTACTCTAATTTTTCAATCCCTGAGGCTTTACATCTCCGAAACGTCTGGTTTAACCCCCCACCATCCTTATGAGTTTTTCGTGCTTTCATTTTCTATGGTTCAATTTCCGAGAGTGCCGACGGCACTCTCGTGAATGGAACTGTAGAAGTCTGCGTCCACATCTCAGAGATGTAAACACACCGGCGTTCGTACAAACTTCCAAAGATTCAATCAATGAGATTAGATCGATTCGTGTGTTTCAGCAGGTCCGAGCTAAACGCGTGAATCCGGGATTCCGTGTCGTTGATGGTAAGACTGATGAGAACTTTGAGGAAAACAGAGATCTCAATGCAAGTAAAAAATGATCAATTTTCCAAAAGTATTCTCCACCATCTCACAAAATGAAAGAAATTAATGGCGCAAGGCTCCATTCTTCCGCTGCTCAAGGGCTGCAGTATCACCCTGCCTTCGATCTGTTCGGTTTTTTGTTGCAGAAGCTTCCTACATACTTTAAGTGAAATTGAAAGAATGAGATTATACTTGAGGTAATTTCTCTCCCGACCTTACATAATGTTTTCACTTGGACTTTTGCGGAATGGTACAGTTCAGGATTGGATTGCTCAGAGTTCGTACAGTTTAGCCCAGAGTTGCCTAGAGAATCTTTACCCAATTCGGAACGAAAAGTCAAAATGTGCGAAAATGTTGCATACGTTTAGACGAAATCTCTCATGGCGCGACGATGGTGCACATTTAGAACAAATCTACACATTAAGTGCCAATATTGCACGTTTAGGACACATCTACTCAATTTGCAACAATATTGCACACGTTTCGAAGAAATCTCACAATACAAGACAATACTGCAGCTTTCAAGACGAAACTTCGCATTACACAGTATTGCACGTTTAGAACCATACCTGGAAACACCCAAATATTCATATACTGTGGCATACTTTATGAGGGGGACAAGGATCACTCCCTTGGCGCTTCAGGGACAGAGCCATACGCTCCCTTGGAGGCAATTCTTGTTTCCCCTGATATCGCTCGGGTTGGGTTTGGCGCCCCCGCTCTGCTGACCTTTCCCCCCCCCCCCCTCCTCCCACCGACTTTTGAGCCAAAATGAGTCACTGTGCATATAATTTTATAAGTATGCAATATAAAATTTTATAATGAATAAAATGGAAAGTTCCTGGGGATCATTAAACAAGTGGACAGACCCATCAATGTTAAGGCGAATTGTATGGCTGAAGCAAGGGTAAATCAAAAATCCAATATCAATCATTCAATTTTTCATTTTTTCATGGCCGTCAAATGACCATGGATTATGCGGATTAGGGAACTTTTCTACTTATCCCCTTACAAATAAAGCCATCGAAACCGTGCAGCCAATCAACACATACTAAGATACCTCTCTCTCCTAGAGAGCAATATCGCGATTTTTTATATATATAATCTTATATGAATGGCATGACAGCTTCCAAACACACGATATTAACAAGAACTAGCTGGTACCCGGGAAAGATTCACGTCTTCGTATTTAAGGTTAATGGATTTATGTTTAAAAAAAAAAAACAATTAAATGAAACCCAGCTGGAACTTACAACGGCCATGTTTCGAATCAATAGTATTGTGTGCGCCCCCACATTTCCCCAGCCCCCTCCGTTAAATCAATCCCAGAAGTACCCCATACATCAAAATACAGGTTTGGTTCTATAAAATTCAAATAGGACAATTTGTTCGAATTCAAAACTTTCGTGTATCAGATGAAGGAGGGAAGATGCTCCCATCCTCTTAGATCCCAAATTTCCCGTCTTAGTTCCCGAGTTAAATCTCTATTGGACTGATGGATCGGGCAGGCAGTTCGATTCGGTATCGAGTTTCCTGCTAGGTGCAGGCGAATACGCTATCAAAAGGATTTTTTTCATACAAAAAAGGGCACCTCGTGCCGTCAGCGCTCGACGCGATCACCTTCAGGAAGCAGCTGCCAGCGGAACGCAGTGAACTATGTGAACCCGGCAGGCCCACACGAACGTGACGTCATGGGAAAACTGGATGCGTCAGCAGCGCCGGTTAGAAAGACGACGAAACCAGAGACACCGAGTTCTAAACTCAGAAGCTTATGCGGGCTTAACTTTGCAACACCGGCATCGTAGGTTTTATGGTACAGTAGCTCTAACTAGCCGACCCGTGGAAAACTTCCACGATCTCTTGGGCAAGAACTCCCTGGTTCATTCGTGGCTCTAAAACTCAGAGGCACTCTCATCGCTATAGGCAGAAGACCCTCTTCCTCAATCTTTACACGTCCCCACGTGGAACCCTTGGAGTCCCCTTTCGTCTCATCCTTGGAGTCCTCTTTCGTCTCGCGGAAGGAAGGGAAATTTCCTCACCGTAGTGAGATCTTCACCCTTACATTTATCGGAATCCCGACCCCATCTTCGATAGGCACTTTTTCCTGCCGACCACAATAGCCCATCCCAATCTCGTGAATGACCTATGGAAGATATACACTAACTTCGGGTCGATCGAGGTCATGGATGTCAAACTGCCAGCCAACTATTTTCGTCCGGCCTGCAAATTCCTCTTCAACAATTGGTTTTTAAAGAGAATTCAACCTGTTCAACCTGTAGGCAATTGAAATTTTGGTGCAAGATGTGCGATCGTGGGCCCAACCACTCCAGAAGGGTTCCATCCGGCCGCCAGCTTAGTCAAGTTTGACATTTCTGGCCTAGGCTAAGGACGTAACATAGTCAAGGTCGCCAAAAATGAATTGTGAGACCTGGCGCAATGCACACGTAAGGGCCCCTTTCCACTCTTCTCCCCTCCCTGCCGCTTCAAATACACTCACTGAGTGTGTTTGAACGAACGCTACGATAATAATAAACAATAGTATATACATCATACGGTGTGACCGGTCCCCCCCCCCTTCCCCTTTTCTACGGTCCTGAACATAGTCGGGAATCCATGAGTTCACTCAGCACTTGAACATTCTACGCGGCAGCAGCACTCTCTCTCTCCCGTTTTCGAGAACGAATCCAACAGTCGCGAAGAATCGAAAGAAACTGCTCGCTCGAGAGCGAGAAGGGAGACCCAACCTGTGGAAGACATCCACGAATTCTGGGTCGGCCTAGGCTAAGGGTGTAGCACAATCGGATATTCACGAGTTCAGTCATCAGTCAGTAACGCTCTGCGCAGTAGCCACCGACATCATACGTCTTGCGCATCCCCTCTCACTTAATCACGCGTAGGCGTGAATAAGAGGGAGGGGATTCACGCCTACGATACAGACGTTTATCGAGCGACACTCTTATCCCGTATCGATCTCAACGATATGCGTATCGTCGGTGAAGTCCATCTCCACCACTTTTCATGTAGGCCAATGAGTGAAATATCCGCTAGAGTGGAACGAGTTGGTTACTGCGCGGCCGACGGCAAATTCCGATCCGACGGTTCCTGTTCCATACAGGTAGGATCCCGTCGTTTTCACGCTCGAGAGTCTCTCTCCTGGTGAGAATGCCGACCAATGAAAAGATGGGGTTCTGATCGATAAAGGATTCGAGATCCCGATAAATCTATGATCTGATGATGAAATATACGATGAGATCTCATCACGGGGAGGAAGCCATCCTTCAATAGGGGATGAAATGGGACTACAAGTGTAACGCTGGGACGTTTTACACGTCCCTACTGAGAAGTCCGTATCGGATCCCTGGGTCTATATCGCGGTGTGCGTAGAATGCATCTCTCCGGTTGTAATGTTATGGATAACATGGAAAAGACGACTTGCTCGTATTTGGTTCAGTGGTGTAGAAGAAACGTACTTATCTGCCAAATAGGAGGCCCTGGGATCGGTTGCCCCCCCCCCCCCCAGCTCTATTGTTTTTCTTTCGAACCCTGGCTTTCTCGAGAAAATTTCTCGAGAACGAGAATGGATTCGACAACCGCAACGGCCGGAGAGAAGTTGCTCGAGAAAGAGAGCGAGGAAACACCCAGAGCCGGGCAGAAGCCGGGCATGTGCCCGCATGCGCACATGGCACTGCGGACATACAGACGCCCAAGCATAATATATGTATAGATTTTGTGCAGTGGAAACGTCGGAATAGGGCTGCAGACTATCATACTCACCCTCGAAAAATTAGGCTATTCTAAATGTGACGCACATCTTTCCATGGTATCTGAGAATTCCCGGAAATTAAAATCTTTCGGGGTCTTCATCAATCTATTTGACTTTCGACTTTGATTTTGAGTATCCCGGTAGGTTTGAGCCTGGGACCGGGCATTAGACTTGGACTGAGCCCGAGGTTGGGCGAAATGGAATGGCGGGAAAGAACTACGTAGCCGAGCGCCATACTGTCGCGATTATGTAACACGATTCCTTCCCGCTGTGAACAAACCGTATTTCCTGCTCGCAAAGAATGAATCTCACTTGGTATCTTTACCAAGGGGTTAGTCATTTCACAAACGTGGTGTTCTTCCAGTGTCAATGGTAATACGACCACCTTCGCATGGCAATTCTACTATTTAACCCCTCTGGAGGCGATTAAAGATCTCATCCGCATGGTTCTTTTAAGTCGATCACATGGTTCCCGAACTGACTTGTGCTGTCTGTGTAGCGCCTCAGCGGCATTGCTGTTATTACTGTAGTAATGTCTCACTAAGACGATAATTATGTCAAGGGCTGCTTGCTGCGTGGCATCCACTGTATACTGTCAGAATGACATCTGGTAGGGTGGGCAGTAGTTATGACTGAACATTATCCATACGCTTCGTCAATGGCATAGAAAGGCATGGTCCTTTAGGCTGACCTTTCCCCAGCAGACTTTTGTCTTTGCGGATATCTCGAGTCGGTTGTTCATCGTGCGGCACCAGCCACCTTAATGGACTTCAACCATGCTTTCGCCATTATATGACCACGTTATATGTTCTGTAAGCAAATACTGGTGGCCATATCCGATGACCCAATATTCCTCTTCCCCATGGCCCGAATAGTGTTCACAGAAAAATGTTACGTATGAAGAATACTTGGTTTGTTATTACCGTCTGAAAATAGAAAGAAACTTTATACTAACCGTATACAAATAATTCCATCTTGCTATAACTTTGCTTTCCTTTTTTTCACAAATCACTGATATACTATGGTGAGACCGGCTAAACTAGGATGGCTTCAAGAAAGAGAATTTTGCATGTGTTCAGCACAATATTAAAGCCATTTCATTTTGCTTACATAATTCATGTGGATTGCATGCCTTTTTACGAAATGCTCTCGATTGAACGTTGAAATAACGAAGATTGCGAAATGTTTCTCTCAAACGGTTTCATTCAGAGAAATTTTCGTTCACAGAGTTCTTTGTGTCACGAAAAAATTAGTCCCTAGGAGTTTTCCATCCAGGAATAGGAAATTTGATGCGTTGCAAGAATTCCATCCCTCCTCGTTTCAAGTAGCAGCCAAAATAAGTCTGAAATCAAATCAAAATGAATCCAAAGGGAAAGTGATCTGGAATCAAAACTTGTCTAGAAGTGATCGTGTCAAAATAAGGAAACACATTTAACAAGGAACATTTTGTGCAAGCCACAGTTCGTGAAGAACTGAAAATTTCCATTGTCTCTCTGCTTCCTTTCACTGAAGAGAAGTCTTTAATACAGGTAGTTGAAAGGGCAAAAGGGATGTCACAGGATTGGAACTGCATTCTAACATGACAATAGGGCCCAGTCTCGCGCCCCTCCGGATTGCGACAAAAGTTGTGATTTTCGCTCCTCACGTCCTCTGGGAACCTGAGCCAATTCCATAGCATCGGATATTCCCTCCATGGGTCACACGGACTCCCTGACGCGGATGTATTTCGGGTCCCTGCGTACTCCTCTCCCTCCTTCGTCCATCTGCATTCCGTCTTGTCTGTTTGATCGGAGACATGATATATACAATAGAAGGACCTTTTCATGAAAGATATTAGATTCGAAGGATGTGCCAATGCGAAATCGGGTGGGCCGTACGAGCACAATATTCCATCCATTCAGGTACATCCTGAGTCTCATAATTCATTATCATACGTATCAACATAGATTATTTGAATCAGCCGGAGGATTTGTTGCCCATTACCAAAGAGAGTTCATAGTCTGAATCTCATCAATGTTCATGGAATTAGAATATGATGTGCAACAAATCCACATCAAAGAAAAATTGAACAGTGCGCAAGGATTCAAGGGAGGTCGTGAGGAATGCTGTTTTTATTACTACAGTCTAGAGGATGGTTATTGCTTATTAAAACTTAAACCTTAAATAATTAAGAAGCCGATGGCAATAACAACAATATTGAAACTTCTGTTAAGGAAGATTCGAAAGAAAACTTGGAACCAAATGGAGACGACTAAACAGTGAAAAATATAACTGGTTCCTACGGCTGGCTCATAAGAAAGATGCAGCAACGAAACAAACCGCAGTGTTCTCGAGATTAAGTTCTGCACATCTATATCTCATTATAGCCTTTCCAAATGATCTGATCTGGTCGTCACCCGAACCATTAAGGAAACAATGCGACTTCCTCTGGTGATCGTGTGTTATTATGGGACTCATTCCTGATTGGTCGGAGCACACGAAACTATCCAACGAGAAAATAGCGAATTGAAATAGCATTTCTGCAAAGCAAAACCGTTGTTCTTGTCAGATGCAACAATCAATGATTCTTTGACATTGACAGGATGATATCATTCAAAGAAATCATGTTTTAGACTAACAAATCCGTATTGGGAGTTGAATTTTAAAATGCATGTATCCATTGACTCATGAACTGTGCAATATATTCAGCAAGCTTTCCTGCTGCATTTCATCGTTTTCTCATAGTTATTTCACACGGCGAAAATTTAGGCATTTGTTTTGTTGCCTGAAAATTCTGTTAGATCGAAACGGTGAATCTGCATTGGGTGTCGTTCATGTTCAACATCATGATGATTCGTTTAGATCCCTGTAGAACAGGGGTGTCAAGCTCAAATCGGTCGGCTGGCCGCATTTGCGTGGGGGCCGCACCTATAATTTTTCACCGAAATTTGTGCTAATAGTCAATACAAGTGGTAATTTCAAGAGAAGACGGCGGGCCGGATGAACTACCTCCGCGGGCCGGATCCGGCCCGCGGGCCGTATGTTTGACACCCCTGCTGTGGAAGATTTGTTCCTCGATCGATGTGGGCTCACTGGGGTAATGGGGGCAGAGGCGGATTTCGCAGAATTCCCATTCGATGGCCGGATCGTCGACGAAACACCAGGGCTGCTCCCTGAGCGCCGGGTTCCTGCAGAAATTCTCATGCAACGTGGCATTGCCAAATCGGAAATGTGCGTCATAGGCAAACGTCTGGTTGAAGTCCTCAGGCTTCCCATAGGGCTGGGAATCCCATCGGAGACAGGGCTTTCCAGTCTTCGTCGTCCTCTTCGTTCCCGCGTATTCCTTTCCCATCGTGGTCTGCAAACATTCTGGGTATCCTTCCAACGGTTTACCTGTCACATTTTTCCCCTTGAAAATCCTCGAAACACGTCAAATCTACATTGCACCAGTCTGAAGCGCTTCAAGTTTTCGAGAGTGAAGTATTCCAGAAGATTACACAGTGACTGATTTCCGTTTTTGGACTCATTCTAATTATGTATAATACATGGTTCTAGCACATCTACTGAGTTCCTCACTCGTGAAACGCTATCATTAGATAAAGACAGGCTTGAACATGAGTATGAAGAAACCCGAAAGCATACCACCGACAGCGAGGCGTTCATACACTTGAAAGCAGAAAGGGACAGTGCACTGTCCCCGTCTTTCGTCAACTCCCTCTTCAGTGAAGCACCAGAGACCGCCCTTGTCCACGTCAGGATTGCGACAGTAGTTGTGACTACTGTCTATGCTTCCGTCAGGGAATTTAATCAAGTTCGGGAAATCAAATTGCTCGTTGTTTGGCCGACTCAACCAGGGTTGACACTTCCGACCGTCCGCATCCGTGTTCTTGAGTCCCGCATATTCCGATCCCCGTTCAGTCAATCGGCATTCCAGAGTCTCTAAAGGTCAGCAGTAGAATTCGATTTGTCTTTGTCCCTCTCCCTGTCATTTTCCTTGTCATTGTCGATTACGAAAAATACCCGAAGAGGTCTGAATGCAGCTCGCTTTAAATAACTTGCATCTTTAACTCTAGTTTTGACTCATGAGTTGCCCATTCCAGAATTTTTGGAGTTTCATCACGCTTGATGACTATTGTCATACCATATTTGATTTTACACTTCTAGTACGACTATACCAATGTCGCGATATATGCATGACTTTATCAGGAACCCCTGGATCATTACTTATTCGTGAGGCTTCAGAAAATTTTAGCATTCATCTGGAATAAGTTTGTTCGGAGAAGCGGTCGTCTGCGTTGCTAAAGTGATTAATTTGAAATTATTGAGGAATTGCAGACCTTTAGGATGGAGGCAGAAGGGGACGTTGCAATATTCCCAGATGACAGGATTGTAAGAGACGAAACACCAGGGCCGCTCTGCCATTGTAGGATTCCGGCAATAGTTTTCGTCTTGAAGTTGTAAGATGCCGAATATGGAATATTCAAGTTCATGAGGTATTTCGTAGCGTTCGTGGTACGGGCGATGAGAGAGGAGGAAGTCAGGAAGTTCTACTATTTCATATTGCCAGGGAATGCATTTCTTTCCGGTTTCGGTTAGGCTTTGGATTCCTCTGTATTCCTTCCCCATCGGGGTCATTCGGCATTCCGGATATATGCCCGAAGCCTCTACTCCGTCTGTAACGAATGTGTTCAAGTATCGAAAGTATCAGTATTTTAAGTATCGAAAATGGACTCGAGTGGGTGGAAGAAGCAACAGGTAATTAATAGAGAATCGTGATGATGGTATATCGATAACAACTTATAAATGAGGAATTGATTCTACTTTTTCCAACAGTAACTAACTTTTGATTCCTACCATTGCATAATGCTAGTGTTAATTATAGGACTAACCCAAGTAACACAGCATGTTGAGGAAACGTTTCCGAAATGTTGCCTATGTTGCTCTATACATAGATGCAACATTGTTCATCAACATTTCCTAAACGTTGCTGGAATATTTTGTGCTACTTGGGAAAGTACATATTTTTGGTATTTGGAGACCCTCTTCACAGGCTGGTAAGTTTCGAAACAAATTTAAATTTCATACTGTGCCCATGGGTACTATAGCGGTGGTAGTGAAAGCTCGGCCTGGTTTACATTTTTTGGAGCCTCGTTGTATGTTAAAAGGAAATATAATTGGACTTTGGAAACATGTCAGAATATTCATGGTCCCCCCAGTTTCAGAAGTTTATGAAAGCGGCATTCCTCTAGATAAGTTTGGCGACCAATGAAATATACTTTGTCGTACGTCAGGAATATCGTCATTTCGTATCGACATTCCTCGTGCTAGAAAAATGACGCAGCTTTTGAGTTATGTCACTCACTCGACTTGCATCGGCCCTCCGTCTCGCATGTCCTCGCCATATCTTCCACAGCACAGAAACGCACATCGCAGTATTCCCAAGATTCTCCGGAACCTGGGGGTCCATCAACTTTGCACCAGGGACCGCCTGACCTCCCTATCGGATTCCGGCAGTAGTTGTGCTCATCCGTGACGGAATCGGGGAATGCCTGCCCCACCCCTGCAAACTTATCCTCAGGATTCACCCAATCTGGACCCAACCATGGGAGGCACGGAGAGCCAGAAATGGTCTTGTTTTGTGCGCCCAAGTATTCCGCTCCCTTTTGAGTCATCTTGCACTCGGGTGCCTCTGAAAGGACAATCAGTAACCATATTTGGAAAAACGGAACCTCGCGACTTGAATTACGAATTTCGGATCAAACATGGAATTCACAGAAATATTTTGTACGATGATGGAATGAGGTTTCAAGCCCTTTCGTGGTTCCTTGTCTTGGCGCAAAATTTTTTATTTCAAGCATATTGCAAAAACGTTACTTCCAACAATCTTACCGAAGAAATAGTTCGATTTTGATTTATGCATGAATGCATGAATCGAGGTGTTCCCGTTTGAAAAAAAAATACGTAAAAGGTAAACATGAGTAATTTAGAACCGTAGGTTCTAAATTTGGATCCATTTAATTATAACACTGAATCCACGCCAATTGAACCCCAACTGGTTGGAATTTTGCAAGCTTTACACCAGGAGACACGACGGGATACAATCGAAACGCCAGGAACCGCCAACTATTCCTCCATTATGGTTGAGACGCTTCTTTTGATACCATAGCTCTGAGTTAATGGTGATTCTTTCCCTCCTTATTTTTCCCTCCTTCCCTAACGTGAGGATCGCTTTCAACGCATGTCTTACATTCAAAAAGTGACGTCATTACTGGTTCTTGCTTTCTTAGTGAAGCTGGATTTTTGCCCTTACGTCTTCCGCTAGAAACCTTGTGTCTAGTTTTGCTGCATTCGACACTCACAATTGGCAGCATGGAACGCCAGCGTTGAGCCTTGATGGAAGTGAGCTCTTCTCCTTTTTACCAGAGGGATTCAGAAATTGAATACTTGAAAAAAAATATATCATACAATTTCATTATGCTTGACTTAAAATCTAAACCTTACTCTGAAGTAATTTGACGTTCAAAATCGAAATTAAATGCTCAAAAGATGTGTTACGATACTGAAGTTCCAAAAAGAAATTGTTAATTGCTATCAGAGCACAAATTCATTAATTCCTGAAATAGTACATTTCTTCCTCCCTGGGTGAACATACTATAGTTTCTGGCAGGCACTTACTTAATGCATCACACATGGGAATCCAGCATGGCTCCCACTGTGATCCGCCATCATCGACGAAGCACCAGGGCATTTCGTTCAACGTCGGGTTCCGGCAGAAGTTCTCGTGGGAGGAAGGGTCCTGGTTCAGGAAATGCTCTTCATAGAACATGCCGGTGTCGAACGTGTTGCCTACCGTGAGGTATGACAGTTTCAGGTCTGGGGTATCCCATCTAAGGCAGGGCTTGCCACTCTTCGTCACGTTCTCCGTCCCGATGTATTCCTTACCCTTTTCCGTCAGTCGGCATTCGGGATAAACTAGCTCATCTAAAAATCCACATCAACAATCGCAAAGTTTCAGGTAAATACGACCGAGTGCGATAAGCGACATGCATTACATATAGATTTCGCAGAAAAAGAGTCAGCAAATCCGTTCTAGTGCGGAACATGCAATTCTGAATCGCAGTTCATGCAGTTTCTTGACTGCTTGGTCCCAGGCCTACTATTACTTCACGGTAAAGTTTGAAATATGTTAACACATACATGACCATAACAGTCATCACTGCAACTTCGAAATGGTTCACGCGCCACATTGAATAAGGCAAAGGAATGTGTCAAGTGGGGCAGATCCTGGTCGGCTACCTCGTACGAGAAATAAGGATCCCCTGACCACCTTCACGGAATAATGTACCACATCTCTCCTCCAAGTGTCGAGAGCGATCATTATTCTCATAACTCAGGCAAGCGAATCGAGTTTCGAGAATCGAGTTTGGGCAAGTTTGGAATTGTCTTTCATTTGCAGTCCATTATGAAGTCTCTATTATCACATCTGAATCGATATCTCCTGATGGCGAAGACACGCATGGGTTCCCCAAATAAGGGTAAATTATTCAAATAATCCAGTTTAAAAGCTGGGAAGGCAAACCCTTTTACTCATGCTATAGGATTTTTCTGGTCGTGTATTTCGCGTCCATCGCTGTGAAAACGAGATGGTCTTTGTCCTTTAGTTTAAATGATTTCATCCACTCGATATCCGTTGAATCTGTGTTTCACTGCAGTCGTCATCTTCTTAGTCATTAATAATACTATAGTTTCACACAGATTCGTTAGCCTAGGCCATGGGTGTCAAACCTACTGAAGCAGGAGGCCGGAAGGAATCCCACAGGGGTGGCTGTGTCCACATTAAACAATTTTCTCCAAAGTTTCCATTCCTAGCAGGTTGAAAATCTCTATTCTTTTCCAAAAACCAACTATTGAAGAGGCAGTTGCAGAAGTGCAGTTTGATACCTTGGGCCTAAGTCCGACTCAAAGTTCATGGAAGTCTTCCAAGAATCGGCTAGTTAAAATTATTATCGCACTCACAATGTACGTACGCCTGGTACCCATCCAAGGGAACGAGACCGCTCCTCTCGTTGTGAATCAGCTGACAGACTCCATCCCGTTCCCTGAAATTGAAAGCAAAGCACGGCCGAGACGGCTTCACCCTCAAGCACTTGATGGTGCATTCCTCGATGTTCTTCGCTTGAATGTGCAGTGATGCATTCCCGTATCTTCTCCCTTGGTACACTGCATGAAACACGAAGATATCCGAGGACGATCTGGCCCAGACCAGACAGGAAACTAAAACCGCAGCCATGAAGTCGCCCATTCCCCTGACATGAGGAAAAACTTCCGACGTTGAAAATTGCATTAACGAGATTCAATTAAAATGAAACAATCATTCCCTCATGACAACACGATTCGCATCTTCCGGCACTCATGTGCATAAAAATCAGGGAGGGGGGGAGGGTGCGAGGCAAGAAGGAAGAGGAGTAAAAATGTAAAAATGAGTTCCCAGTGAAATACTTGAATTAAGACTTATCAGCATGCATTGCTTAGAGCTACAACACTGATTTATTTACTGGCCTTTGGTTTACCAACCTTTTACCAATTTTTTTTCCCGTTCCCAACCACAGATCGAGTTAGCTGGTGTCGCGTTTTCAATATAACTTTTTTATTTTTTGAAAATTCAAATGATTGAGTTTGTCTTCATTGTTTGTATGTACATAAGCTTCAATATTCAATGCACGAACAACGGTAAGGGGGCCTCATTTCAAAGAGCCTCGAAGAAAACTGGGTTTGCAATTTTTTGGAGATGCTGCCTGTGAACATTCAGAAGTTCTGGAACATGTCAGCAAGCTTAAAGATAAATGGGCAAAATCATGTTAAAAGCAGAAAATTTTTAAAGTTTAATTCGTGCCGTACGCGACTGCAGAAGGAGGAAGTTATTTGTCGCAATTTAGTATTTTGGCGCATCGCATACAAAGGGGATATTGCTTCTTCACCCCAAAGAAAAAAACACCAGGGATAATCTATGCCATCCTATAGAGTCCAATAATATCGCGTGTATTTCCTGTCAGATTTTTATAGACTTCTGATGGGATTCCCATAAGAATCAGGTATGAGCAACCGGCAGTGTTCCTATACGATTCGAATACATTCTTATCGGACTTCAATGGAACTGTTTCATAAAAGAAGCCACAGTTCCAACAATTCTGGTGATTATACTGGCGTGCATGATGAATTTCGCCGTCGTCGAATGATTCCGTACGAGCTAGAATTTATTTGCAGATATAATGGTTATGAGAATGAGGAATTTCCGCTAAGACCGACGGTTGCGGGACACAACCCGCACGATTGAAGACTGCGTCTCGAACAGCCAACTGCAAAAAGCGAAACGCCAAAAATGATCGGCTCGTTGCCATCCACTGGCTGAGGAATGGAGGGCGATGCGACGCAATATGAATGATGGTCTGCTGACCTAGCGTCATCGTACTCTGGGTTTTTCATTTCTTTCTTATCTAAACCCTCCGAATGAATGTTCTCTTCCAAATCACCGAAAGCACAATGTACAATGGGAAGCAGGATCTCCTGAGAATGTGAGCGTGAACGCCACGGAAATATTGCAGAATTTCAAGAAAAAGAACGTAACAGCACTTGCCAAATCAAGCTTCCGGTTTGTAGGCTTTCGAACTTGCAATATTTTAGAAATAGCCCTCCGTCCGTTCAGCTCGTGCAGGCACTTCACCGAAGTAAGAAACGCACTCGGTTACTTCGGGGTGGCTCTCCTCGCTTTTCCTCGATCGCCGGACGCGGCAGCGCCGAACCGGGACGTGGCACGTCGGCAGGGGTGGAAAGGACGCGCGCGCGTTCGGAAACGCACGCCGATTTGGAAATGCCTGCGTCGCGCGTTTCACGACTGGCTCCCTTCGTTTGTCGTCCTTGAAGATGAAGAAAGAGAGACGCCGACGTCTCCAAAGACGAAAAAAAGAATTAAAACATGACTTCTAAATGTCTGCTCACAAATTAAACGTTCACTTTTAAGACCAAAAATGTTTACAAAGGGAAATTGTTCATTTGAAAATGAATTTCCCATTCATAGTCCTCTTCGAAGCAAACAACACCCCAACTGAATCTCGGGCACTGTGCCGAAAGCCGGAAGATCTGGATGCCATTTGGATACCATTGGATTCCATTGTGATTAAGGCACTGCTGAGAGGCACTGCAGAAAATTCCAGGTTCGGTGGTGTAAAGGTACCACGGTTGCACACCTGACCGGCAATCAGGAGGCCCGGGGTCAATCCCCGTCCTTCCCCTGCCTTTTTTCCGTCCTCTCTCGTCCATCCAACATCCCTACTTTCTATTCTTTGCGTCACGCCCGGATTTATGAGAGGCTTTGGAGGAGTCTGCTATAACTGCGTGGTGTGATCTCATGGGGCTAAAATTATGATGAAAATTTATTTTCTTCGTGCAGTGTACAGGGGACAAGAAAGAGCAAATAAAGGAAACTTCATGAGGTGAATAATGGGTAAGGGGTCAATAAATAAATAAAAAATGACAAAAGCGCAGCCCGAAGCAGTAGGAAAATGCGAATGCCTAGGGAAGCATTTTCATTTCTTTATTCTGTCGCTATAGGTAACGTTTATATCCCCAGCTAGGACTACACCAGCGAACGTCCATCGATATTCTCCCTGACGTTAGCATCGTGGATTCGAGTACGGGCCTCTCTTACTGACGGTCGAACAAGTGCCTCTCATGGAATCGAAAAGTCCTGTATAAGAAGGGACCAAATCTAATTATAAAGAGGTAAAGAACGTCCTTGATCGAGCTGACACCCAGGCCGATGATCATACATTGCTAGTCGGCCTTTCATGAACCATTAAGGACACGGATTTGAAACCCCTATATCAAAGATGGACCCTCTGTCGGAGTGGTTCCTATGTTTTTCTGGGCATGAGTGGTGCTATCAAATATCCCAAGGTTCAGCGGAACAAAAAAGACCCTTTCAGCGGATATGTGAAGCCTGTTTGCGGATGCAAGGATGAAACGTGGGGGGGGGGGGGGGGAAGTTCTCACCTGGGGATATGTGAAGCCTGTTTGCGGATGCAAGGATGAAACGTGGGGGGGGGGGGGGGTAAGTTCTCACCTGTGGTAAGATACTTTAGAAATGGGCGACTCTCATGAATGTTGCGAAAACCAAATGTGTCGTAAGACCGATGTTCGGGGAAGTTCTCTTTAATGTTGCAACTGGGAGTCAGTCCGTATGGGTGATCGACGGAAAGCACTTTCCTCCCATTTCTCCAAAAATATAAAGCGACACACAACATGGGAGGAATTTTGACCGGTTGTTTCGGCAGTAGAAGGGTAAGTGGAAGGTAAAATGCATATCTTAGAGGTACTCTGCAACCCCAAACGTACCCTGGGGTAAAAACCAGAGATGCGTCGACTCTCGATTTTCACACACCCAAGTCGGTGTCTTCACCTGCGAAGAACTGATATTTCCAAAGAGGAAAGTCTCAAGATGGGATGGGAAACCCCTGAGCCCCTTTCGGTTTCACCGCAGTTTTTAAATGTCTCACCCCCCCCCCCCCCTCACGGCTCTAATGGATAATTTTGGTTTTGTCCCCACCGGTCCCCTCAAAAGACTCTGAATATGCATATGTTAATTTTGCACTGAGATGAGAAACGCCAGACTCCCTTGGAAACTTTTCCAATCCTACTGATCAAGTTTGAGTCCCTTCCACGGTGGGAAATCGTTCCCCGACCTCGAAACTTTTATCGACCTCTTGAGGCACTGTTTGGATTTTCCTCTTGGAAATTTCGTTAATATCGCTTCACTCGATCGGGATGCAATTTCATTAGGACGTGTTTCATCGATGGCGTTTCTCGTTGCTGGGTTCCCGCGAAAAACTTTCCTGACGTCACGTGCCGTCCGAAAAAGCACATCATGAATTATTCGCAGCAGGTTTCACCTGATAGGAAAGAAACTGATAGAAGCCAAAAGTTTGAAGTTCGCTCTATCGATTCACCAGCTCACGGCTGTTTTTCCATGCTCCCGTGAGTCCTGAGTCCGTGAGCACATCCCTCATGCAAAGCTTCACCATCGGGCACCCCACACGCCTTCCTTTCAGTCATCCAGGACACCGACACACATAAGAATGTTGAAACCGGGTCTGGAATCCCCTTTCACCTCCACTCCTATTCCGTGCCATCCCGAGCGCCATGCCATGAGACGACCCCATTTAGTGTGTTTCATCGTTTTCCCCTGGCTTTTTTATCCACTTATCTATCCATGGTTTATATAAATTTTAAATGATCGCTCCCATAATTATTATCTCACGTGTTTTCATTCCAAGTTGATATTCACATTGCCCCCCTCTCATTTTTTCTATTCGTTTCCACTTTTTATTATCTTTTTTTACACCTTTTTTTTTTTTACTCTATTTCTCACTCCCTGAGGAGGAGGTTTTACATCTCCGAAACTTCTAATATAACCCCCCCTCCCCATGAGTTTTTTGTGCTTTAATTTCCTATAGTTCAATTCGCGAGAGTGCCGTCGACACTCTCGCGACTGGAACTGCAGAAATCTGCGTCCACATCTCGGAGATGTAAACACACCGGCGTTCGATCAAACTCCCAAGGATCCATCGAGACGGTTCCATCGATTCGCGTGTGTTGCGGCCGGCCCGAGCGAAACGCGTGAATACCGGGATTCCACGTCAAGGTGAAGGTAAGCTCTACCCGCAATTTCCAACCTGAAAATTGAAAAGCGCTCTCTAGGAAAAGTACTCCCTCTCACCCTATCAACAATATATCGATGAATTGGTGACTTAAAGCTCCTTCCATTGAGTGAGGTACCATGTTCATTATGAGGCACTAGTCAGTATTTAATATCTGTATCTCAAAAGCGGCAAAATCGATCGCAAAACCACGAAATGAACCCGAAGGTTTGATTGAAGGGAAGAAACCCGGTTTCATCACGAGTCGATACACTAAGTGGCTCTTCCTAAAATTGGGCGCGTTTCCATGCAAATCGAGCAAACCCCCTTGCGCCATAGAATCCTATTATAGCGGTCTGGTTGCATTCTCTAAAACCAGGTGGCGAACGTGAACGGTGGCGATCGAGGAATAGGCGTTGTAAATGAGGACCCGACCCCCTCTTGTCCCCTATTGGCCGGTCACCCAGGACGGTTGTGCCGAGAGCCTCCATGGATGTGAAGAGCAGAGGGGTCCGCATTCCCCCGAGAGAAATCCACGTCTCGACAGGGGAAGAAAAGGAGGAGAAACATGGAGAAATCGGGCAGTGGAGGCCTTTTCCTTCCACGGCTTGGATACGACTTCCTTCCTTCGAAAATCTCTTCTGTATTCGATGACCTGTCCGTGTGAACGGCTGCGTATGCACCCTGGCATATAACCGGGAATTCAAACTCTCTAGTTCGTCGTCCCGAGTTTTTCCAACATCGTTCCTACGATATCGTGTCTTAGACACATCTCGGCCATCGCCACAGAGAGAGCCGACAGAGAACCTGAGCTATCTCTCGACCTCGCATCCGAATGGAGAAACGTCAGTTCGATGGGACGGGTAATCGGGAATGATTCGTCGGTGAGCCATGCACCTCCAAGAAAACAGCTCCGTTTTTCTGGCCAGATCACGGCCCTCATTTCATCCAAAAACTTTCCAAAGGTTTCTATAGTGAGACCGCCATTCATCAGCTTGGAAAGTTCTGAAATCCAAAAGGAGGGAAAAATCACAATCGGCCCGGTCCGGCCTCGTCGATGCTGAAAATATGAAGAAGCCTGCAAATATATTTCAAATTTATTTCAAATATATTTCAAATTTATTTCAAATATATTTCAAATTTATTTCAAATATATTTCAAATTTATTTCAAATATATTTCAAATTTATTTCAAATATATTTCAAATGAAATCGAAGCAGAAGCACTCGTATCGGGAACTGAATAATTGCAAGCTTTTTTTTTTTGGCTCGTAGCTTCGTGCTGGCCGTCGTACTGAGACGCCAAAATCTCTTCCCTGCAGATTTTGAAGAGGCGGATACCTGAATATCGATCGACCCTGTTCGCATCCGAGCAAAAATGTTGCGACTCTCGTGAGGAAGTTTCACCCGGTTGTGTCCCTTTCCATCCTGCGAGGCTTCTTCGAGGCAGGATCCTCAAAGATCGAAAACTTGCTTTTCTGCATGATACGAATGATAATAATAATAATAATTGATTACCTAATTTTTACTGTGGGACGTATGTAGCTGGGATTTTCCAGCAATCATCCGAGGATACCTTGGCTTGTAGTTGGTAGCTGAGATTCGCAGGATCCGAGTGAAGATGTTCATCCGCGACTCTTGTCCGCCATTTTGATTTATTGAGGTTCATGATTGAGAAAGTCTTCTCGCGAATGTATGTGCTTCGAAGAAGAGATACCATGCGATGGCCGTGCTTACACAGAGCTAGGTACGTTTGGGCTGGAAGGTCTGAGTAGAATCGGTCAAGGTCAAGGTCAAGGTCACGATAGGAAGCCTTCAGCTCAGTGCACTCTTGCAATTCGATGAGTTCCACCTGCATGCTTGTGGGTGCAGTTTCAGGGTCGCATGAAAAGGGATCTGCAAAAATTGCCAGATCTTGTTCATGAGAACGGAAGTCGACGAATCTCCCGTTGATTTCTTCTAGCAAACTTGGAATATTCCCAGAGTATTTCTCGGAGCTCGGCGAGTTGAATACGATGCCTGATGGTCCTGGTCCTCAGAGAGCTCTTCGCAGGCTGGGAAGTGAGCTGCGTTGCCTGCAAGCGATTAGTTTCTGAAGCAGTTTGAGCTTTTTCTTTCAAAGGCTTTCACAGGGTCAAACAGTGTTGACGCGAATTCTTCCGTTGTCCCTGGAGCGTCAAATTCGATTCATTAAAATGGCCCATGATGTCAACTGAGAATGCTAAGCCGTGCGATGTCCGCTAGTTGCGTCGCGTCGCGTCCTTTCCGTGACACGAATTCCTTGGTTTCTTTGCGAAGAGCAAAGCAGCGTTTCAAGGTTGCACCTCTACTGAGCCGTCGAACTGCCGCAAAAAAAAATTGCATCGCCATGTGCGGCTTCACATTCTTCGAGGAAGGTCTTGAACTGGCGATGGTTCGATCCATTGGACTTAATGAAGGTCACACATTTGACCACAATGTCCATGACGTTGTCTAATTTGAGGACACGAGCTATGAGAGCTTCTTGGCGGATTATGCAGTGATAATGGATGATCTCAGATCCATTCATTTCATTCACCTTTTCTTTCAAGAGGGCAACAACGCCTGAGTTTGCTCCCGTCATTTGTAACGCCAACTAGAGATGACCATTGCAGACCGTTTTCATCCATTGCGCCGCAAACTGCGTTAAAACAAGTCACAGCCTCTCGTGCGGTCCTTCAGGCTCACGAGTGCAAGTAATTCTTTCATGACCTTGAAGTCTTCGGTGACGCCACGAAGGAAGATGAGGAGCTGTACCGTGTCGCCGATGTCGGTGCTCTCGTCCGAAGCCAATGAGCCAATCCAAATGTCCAAAGCCAATGAAAATGCCACAAATTTGTCTGCATTGTCACGTAATTGATCGTGAATGTCGTCGCCTATCTCCTCCACTCTACGCGATATTGTCATTCGAGACAAGCTTAAATCATGAAACGAGACAAGCTTAAATCATGTCACTTTTATTTTCTGGACACGCAGTATCCGCCACCTTCAGCATGCAATATGATGATTCAGAGTTCGGGGGAGTTCGTTCCCCTCGATCGGATGAGAGAACCGATGGAGGGAGATGGATTTTTAAGAAATGCTTTCAGTCTGAGCGAGCCCCGAGGGGAAAGAGGGGCGGGGAGACATTATGGGGAGACACCTTCGGCCGATCTTCAGGAAGGGTAGGCTCCCTTGGTCTTTTTTTGAGTCGTTTTCGTCTCGAATCGATAGCCCGACGTCGAACTGGCCGAAGGAAACTTGGATTCGTATAATTCCGTCTCTAATCTGACGGGGGGTGGGGGGGGGCCGGGGGGCGGGGGATTTGAGACAAGAAGGAAGAGGAGTAAAAATGTAAAATTGAGTACCCAGTTAAATACTTCAATTAAAACTTATCAGCATGCATTGCTGAGAGCTACAGCACTGCATTCATTTACTGGCCCTTTGGTTTAAAAACCTTTTACCTATTTTTTTTCCCCTTCCCAACACCAGATCGAGTTAGCTGGTGTCGCGTTTTCAATATAACATTTTTATTTTTGGGAAATACAAATGATTGAGTTTGTTCACGTGTCTTCTTTGTTTGCATGTCCATAAGCTTCAATATTCAATGCACGAACAACGGTAAGGGGGCAGTATTTCAAAGAGCCTCGAAGAGAACCGGGTTTGCAGTTTTTCGAAGATACTGCCTGTGAACTTTCAGAAGTTCTGGAACATATCAGCAAGCTAAAAGATGAATGGGCAGAATCCAGTTAAAAGCAGAAATTTTTAAAAGTTTATTTCGTGCCATACGCGACTGCAGAGGGAGGAAGTTATTTGTCGCAACTTAGTAATTTGGGGCATCGCATGCAAAGGGGATATTGCTTGGTCACCCCAAAGCAAAACACCAGGGACCATCTATGCCATCCTATAGGGTCCAATAATATCTCGTGTATATCCTGTCAGATTTTTATAGACTTCCGATTGGATTCCCATAAGAATCAGGTATGAGGAACCGACAGTGTTCCTATATTATTCGGATATATTCTCATCGGACTTCGTTGGAACTGTCTCTTACAGGAAGCCACAATTCCGAAAATTCTGGCTATAATACTGGCGTGCATGATGAATTTCACCGTCGTCGAGTGATTCCGTACGAGTAGAATTTCTTAGCAGATATAATGGTTATGCGAATAAGGAATTTCCGCTAAAACCGACGGATGCAGGGCACAACCCACACGATTGAAGGCTGCGTCTCGAACAGCCAACTGCAAGACGCGAAACGCCAAAAAATGATCGGCTCGTTGCCATCCACTGGGCGAGGAATGGAGGGCGATGCGACGCAATGTGGATGATGGTGTGCTGTCCTAGCGTCATCGTACTCTGGGTCTTTCATTTCTTTCTTATATCGACCCTCGGAATTAATGTTCTCTTCCAAATGACCGAAAGCACAATGTACAATGGGAGGCAGGTTCTTTTGTGACTGTGAGCGTGAACTCCACGGAAATATTGCAGAATTTCAAGAAACAGAACGTAACAGCACTTGCCAAATCAAGCTTGCAAGTTTGTAGGCCTTCGAACTTGCAATATTTTCGAAATAGCCCTCCGTCCGTTCAGCTCGTGCAGGCACTTCACCGAAGTAAGAAACGCACTCGGTTAGTTCGGGGTGCCTCTCCTCGCATTTCCTCGATCGCCGGACGCGGCAGCGCCGAACCAGACGTGGCACGTCGGCAGGGGTGGAAAGAGCGCACGCCGATTTGGAAATGCCTGCGTCGCGCGTTTCACGGACTGGCTCCCTTCGTTTGTCGTCCTTGAAGATGAAGAAAGAGAGACGCCGACATCTCCAAAGACGAAAAAAAGAAATTAAAACACGACTTCTAAATATCTGTTCACAGATTAAACGTTCACTTTTAAGACCAAAAATGTTTACAATCAAAGGGAAATTGTTCATTTGAAAATTAATTTCCCATTCACTGTCGTCTTTGAAGCACACCACACCCTAACTGAATCTCGGGCACTGTGCCGAGAGCCGGAAGATCTGGACGCCATTTGGATACCATTGGATGCCATGCTGATGAAGGCACTGTTGAGAGGCACTGCAGTAAATTCCGGGTTCGGTGGTGTAAAGGTATTACAATAGCACACCTGACCGGCAATCAGGAGGCCCGGGGTCAATCCCCGTACGTCCCCGGGCTTTCTTTCGTCCTCTCTTGTCCATCCAACCTCCCCACTTTCAGTTCTTCACGACACGCCTTGATTTATGGGAGGCTTTGGGGGAAACTGCTATAACTGCTTGGTGTGATCTTATGGGGCTAAAATTATGACGAAAATTAATTTTCTTTGTGCAGTGTACAGAGGACAAGAAAGAGCAAATGAAGGAAACTTTATGAGGGGAATAATGGGGAAGGGGTCAATAAAAAAAATGACAAAAGCGCAGCACGAAGCAGTGAAAAAAAGCGAATCCCGCAGGAAGCATTTTCATTTCTTCATTCTGTCGCTATGGGTAACGTTTCTGTCCCCAGGAAGGACTACACCAGCGAACGTCCATCGATTTTCTCCCTGACGTTAGCATCGTGGATTCGAGTACGGGCCTCTCTTACTGACGGTCGAACGAGTGCCTCTCATGGAATCGAAAAGTCCTGTATGAGAAGGGAACCAAATCTAATTATAATGAGGAAAAGAACGTCCTTGATCGAGCTGACACCCAGGCCGATGATCATACATTGCTAGTCGGCCTTTCATGAACCATTAAGGACACGGATTTGAAACCCCTATATCATAGATGGACCCTCTGTCGGAGTGGTTCCTATGTTTTTCTGGGCATGAGTGGTGCTATCAAACATCCGAAGGTACAGCGAAACAAAAAAGATCCTTTCAGCGGATATGTGAAGCCTGCTTGCGGATTGCAAGGATGAAACGTGGGGAGGGGGGGGGGAAAGTTCTCACCTCTACTCTGTGGTAAGATACTTTAGAAATGGGCGAGCCTCATGAATGTTGCGAAAACCAAATGTGTCGTAAGACCGATGTTAGGGGAAACTCTCTTTAATGTTGCAACTGGTAGTCAGTCCGTATGGATGATCGACGGAAAGCATTTTCCACCTATTTCCCAAAACATACGAGGCATAAAGCGACACACAACATGAGAGGAATTTTGATCTGGTGTTTCGGCAGCAGAAGGGAAAGTGGAAGGTAAAATGCATATCTTGGAGGTACTCGGCAACCCCAAACGTACCCTTGGGTAAAAACCAGAGATGCGCCAACTCTCGATTTTCACGCACCCAAGTCGGTGTCTTCACCTGCAAAGAACTGATGTTTCCAGAGAAGAAAGTATCAAGATGGGATGGGAAACCCCTGAGCCCCTTTCGGATGCACCCCAGTTTTTAAATGTCTCACTCCCCCCCCCCCGGTTCTGATGGATAATTCTGGTTTTGTCCCCTCCGGTCCCCTCAAAAGACTCTCAATATGCATGTGTTCATTTCGCACTGAGATGAGAAACAGGAGATTCCCTTGGAAACTTTTCCTGTAGATCAAGTTTGAGTCTCTTCCACGGTGGGAAATCGTTCCCCGGTCACGAAACTTCTATCGACTTCGTGAGGCACTCTTTGCAATTTCTCCATCGAAAGTTCGTTAATATCGCTTCACTCGATCGATATGCAATTTCATTAGGACGTGTTTCATCGATGGTGTTTTTCGTTGCTGGGTTATCGCGAAAATTTTCCTGACGTCACGTGTCGTACGAAAAAGCATATCATGAATTATTCGCAGCAGGTTTCTCCTGATAGGAAACACACTGATAGAAGCCAGAAGGTTTAAGTTCGCTCTATCGATTCACCAGCTCACGGCTGTTTTTCTGTGCTTCCGTGAGTCCTGGGACCGGATTCCATTAGGTTCTTGAGTCCAATTTTCCTCTTAGCAAGGTGCTTAGCTGGTATTTGCCCCATTCAAATGCATGGCTGAGGATGAGCCATTTGCTTTAACTAAGTTTAAGATTTTAATCGAATGAAGTCTCTGCTCGATTCACCATTACCTTAGAGAGGAAAACTATTTTTCTTCGTCACAGAGCGGCAGAAAGTTAGACGTCACGCGACATGCTTCACCCCCAAATTGAATTCCATATTTTCATTTGCAAAGCCTGCAAGGCCCACACGCCTGGGAAACGCCTTAGACTACTTCTGGCCGCGCAAAAGAGCACATCTCTCATGCAAAGCTTCACCACCGGGCACCCCACACGCCTTCCTTTCGATCATCCGGGACGCCGACACATAAGAATGTTGCAACCGGATCTGGAATCCCCTTTCACCTCCACTTCCAGCTCCTATTCCTTGCCATCCGAAACCCCATCCCATGAGACGACCCCTGTTAGTGTGTTTCATCGTTTTCCCGGCTTTTTTTATTCACTTATTTTTCCATATTTTATATAATTTTAAATGATCGCTCTCATAATTATTATCTCACGTGTCTTCATTCCAAGTTGATATTCACGTTGCCCCTCCCTCATTTTTTCTATTCGTTTCCACTTTTTATTCATATCTTTTTCTACATCTTTTTTTATTCTATTTTTCACTCCCTGAGGAGGAGGCTTTACATCTCCGAAACTTCTACTTTAATCCCCCCTCCTTACGAGTTTTTTGTGCCTTCGTTTCCTATAGTTCAATTCGCGAGAGTGCCGTCGGCGCTCTCGCGAATGGAACTGCAGAAATCTGCGTCCACATCTCGGAAATGTAAACACACCGGCGTTCGTTCAAACTTCCAACGATCCATCGAGACGGTTCCATCGATTCGCGTGTGTTGCGGCCGGCCCGAGCGAAACGCGTGAATACCGGGATTCCATGTCGTTGAAGGTAAGCTCTACCCGCAATTTCCAACCTGAAAATTGAAAAGCGCGCTCTTGCAAAAGTACTCCCTCTCACCCTATCAACAATATATCGATGAATTGGTGACTTAAAGCTCCTTCCATTGAGTGAGGTACCATGTTCATTATGAGGCACTAGTCAGTATTTAATATCTGTATCTCAAAAGCGGCAAAATCGATCGCAAAACCACGAAATGAACCCGAAGGTTTGATTGAAGGGAAGAAACCCGGTTTCATCACGAGTCGATACACTAAGTGGCTCTTCCTAAAATTGGGCGCGTTTCCATGCAAATCGAGCAAACCCCCTTGCGCCATAGAATCCTATTATAGCGGTCTGGTTGCATTCTCTAAAACCAGGTGGCGAACGTGAACGGTGGCGATCGAGGAATAGGCGTTGTAAATGAGGACCCGACCCCCTCTTGTCCCCTATTGGCCGGTCACCCAGGACGGTTGTGCCGAGAGCCTCCATGGATGTGAAGAGCAGAGGGGTCCGCATTCCCCCGAGAGAAATCCACGTCTCGACAGGGGAAGAAAAGGAGGAGAAACATGGAGAAATCGGGCAGTGGAGGCCTTTTCCTTCCACGGCTTGGATACGACTTCCTTCCTTCGAAAATCTCTTCTGTATTCGATGACCTGTCCGTGTGAACGGCTGCGTATGCACCCTGGCATATAACCGGGAATTCAAACTCTCTAGTTCGTCGTCCCGAGTTTTTCCAACATCGTTCCTACGATATCGTGTCTTAGACACATCTCGGCCATCGCCACAGAGAGAGCCGACAGAGAACCTGAGCTATCTCTCGACCTCGCATCCGAATGGAGAAACGTCAGTTCGATGGGACGGGTAATCGGGAATGATTCGTCGGTGAGCCATGCACCTCCAAGAAAACAGCTCCGTTTTTCTGGCCAGATCACGGCCCTCATTTCATCCAAAAACTTTCCAAAGGTTTCTATAGTGAGACCGCCATTCATCAGCTTGGAAAGTTCTGAAATCCAAAAGGAGGGAAAAATCACAATCGGCCCGGTCCGGCCTCGTCGATGCTGAAAATATGAAGAAGCCTGCAAATATATTTCAAATTTATTTCAAATATATTTCAAATTTATTTCAAATATATTTCAAATTTATTTCAAATATATTTCAAATTTATTTCAAATATATTTCAAATTTATTTCAAATATATTTCAAATGAAATCGAAGCAGAAGCACTCGTATCGGGAACTGAATAATTGCAAGCTTTTTTTTTTTGGCTCGTAGCTTCGTGCTGGCCGTCGTACTGAGACGCCAAAATCTCTTCCCTGCAGATTTTGAAGAGGCGGATACCTGAATATCGATCGACCCTGTTCGCATCCGAGCAAAAATGTTGCGACTCTCGTGAGGAAGTTTCACCCGGTTGTGTCCCTTTCCATCCTGCGAGGCTTCTTCGAGGCAGGATCCTCAAAGATCGAAAACTTGCTTTTCTGCATGATACGAATGATAATAATAATAATAATTGATTACCTAATTTTTACTGTGGGACGTATGTAGCTGGGATTTTCCAGCAATCATCCGAGGATACCTTGGCTTGTAGTTGGTAGCTGAGATTCGCAGGATCCGAGTGAAGATGTTCATCCGCGACTCTTGTCCGCCATTTTGATTTATTGAGGTTCATGATTGAGAAAGTCTTCTCGCGAATGTATGTGCTTCGAAGAAGAGATACCATGCGATGGCCGTGCTTACACAGAGCTAGGTACGTTTGGGCTGGAAGGTCTGAGTAGAATCGGTCAAGGTCAAGGTCAAGGTCACGATAGGAAGCCTTCAGCTCAGTGCACTCTTGCAATTCGATGAGTTCCGCCTGCATGCTTGTGGGTGCAGTTTCAGGGTCGCATGAAAAGGGATCTGCAAAAATTGCCAGATCTTGTTCATGAGAACGGAAGTCGACGAATCTCCCGTTGATTTCTTCTAGCAAACTTGGAATATCCCCAGAGTATTTCTCGGAGCTCGGCGAGTTGAATACGATGCCTGATGGTCCTGGTCCTCAGAGAGCTCTTCGCAGGCTGGGAAGTGAGCTGCGTTGCCTTCGAGCGATTAGTTTCTGAAGCAGTTGGAGTTTTTTCTTTCAAAGGCTCTCACAGGGTCAAACAGTGTTGACGCGAATCTTCCGTTGTCCCGGGAGCTTCAAATTCGATTCATTAAAATGGCCCATGATGTCAACTGAGAATGCTAAGTCGCATAGCCGTTCGATGTCCGCTAGTTGCGTCGCGTCGCATGCTTTCTGTGACACGAATTCCTTGGTTTTTATTTGCGAAGAGTAAAGAAGCGTTTCAAGGTTGCACCTTTACTGAGCCATCGAACTGCCGCGAAAAAAAATTGCATCGCCATGTTCGGCTTCACATTCTTCGAGGAAGGTCTTGAACTGGCGATGGTTCGATCCATTGGACTTAATGAAGGTCACACATTTGACCACGATGTCCATGACGTTGTCTAATTTGAGGACACGAGCTATGAGAGCTTCTTGGTGGATTATGCAGTGATAATGGATGATCTCAGATCCATTCATTTCATTCACCTTTTCTTTCTAGAGGGCAACAACGCCTGAGTTTGCTCACTGGCCGAAGGAAACTGGGATTCGTTTAATTCCGTCTCTAATCTGACGGGGGGAGGGGGGGGGCCGGGGGGCGGGGGAGGGGGGGAGGGGACATGCAGCACTGGACCGGCAGGACCAGCGGTTTCCGCTGCGAATGCGAATGGGAATTCCCGCCGCTGCATTCTTCCGAAATTCATGCTCATCGCGTCGAGAACGATACCATCGCGGCGAACGAGTTCCGTTTCGCGGCTGGAACTACACTTCCCGAATATTTGCACCTTTGCTAGCCTCTCGAAATCATGACGACAGAGGTGGTGTCTAGGTGGTGTCGAGGTGGTGTCGAGGTGGTGTCGAGAAGGCCCTCCCGAGCACGGCTGGCGAATCGCTGGCAGCCCTTTATCGATAAATACGGCGCTCATCGCTTTGCCTTGTATTACCTTTCCTCTGAAGCAGCTCGGGAGGAAATCTTCTTGCGTGAATTTCCGCCTAAGAACAGAAAATCCCTCGATTAACGCTTTCGTGTCGGACGGAAACGAAAATGACGCGATTCGATTCCATCCTCCGCGATCTGAAGGGAAAGAAACGTCTTAGGACGAGGAGAAGAGCCAGTCGGAACGGAGTTGCTTCTGTCTCGTTTTTCCACGTTTCCTCCATTTCTGCTGCGCAGGACGAAGTGACGAAGCAGAAGCGACGAAATCCCTCCGACGTTAGGCATCGTCGCGATGCCACGGTGCAACAGATGGCACGATCAGAAGAATCCCCGTAGTAGGGGCGGGGCGGGGCGGGGGTTCTCGGTCTTTATATAATGCGGTTTACATAATTAGTTATAGCGAGTCACATAATCCCGACATCGTGAACACCAGAATCGTCATAGGCACCTCTTTTTTTCATGTCCTGACTCTTTCTTCCTCACGGATACTCCGGTCGTGTTCGTTTCGGCTCGATTCGCCGAATCTCGGAATCTGGTATTAAAATATACGTGATCCCATATATATGTGGTCGCTGCATTTCTTAAGCATAGAAATGAGAGACTCCGCATCTAATCCTTCGGCTCGTCGATCTCGCGACCGAGATGCAGAACGATCGGCTGAATACTCAGGCAGGCCGAAACCACATCTCAGAGAGCTGGGAAACCGCACGGTTCGAACAGAGCCACATTTCCACGATTTTTTTTTGTCTCCTCGACGAAGAAAAGAATGCGGAATCTCCTGGAACACAGCTTTCTCGATTTCTACTGCGTGTAACGGCGCGACACGGCAGAAGCGATGGAGCCGACGCGACAGGAGGCGCCAAGGCGGCAGGATGACACGGCGAGAAACCTCCCTTCCGGGATCCGCAAGACGCGATGCCACGTCTCGCTCCCGTCTCACTCCCCGTTCGGCCTGGAAGGGAAGACGATGAAGGCGCTCTGCATCCTGTTCGCCGTGCTGTCTGCGTCTGTGTGCGTGGAAGGGGGAAAGCCGTCCTATGCATCGCCCTCTTGCGTCTGCCGTGAGATATTTCTCTCTCTCTTTCTCTCGTTTCTTTTTTCCCAAGTTACACCAGAACGTTTCACGAATGTTCGATGAACGTTCCATTTAACGTGTTGCCGACGTTCCACGAACGTCCTCGGGAACGTTCCTCGACTCTTCAAACGTCCGGAAATTCGAGCGTTCGAAAACAGTTCAAATTATACTATCCCCGAACGTTCATCCAGAACGTATATTGGATATTCCCAAACGGCATCAATTGGTCACACTCGTCTCAAGTAAAGGTCTGCTCCCGCGACAAGGATCACAGGCAATCGCGTAATCAATCATTCTAATTAAAGTACTGCCTTTCCTCATTCGGGAACGATAATATCCCGATCTCAGCGTGCGAGTTAGAAGCCTTCCTCCAGCTGATATCAGACGACCGGTTCCTCCTCAGCGCCGGAAAATGCACCTGGAGTTAGGGAACGGAAAATTCTCCATTGCTAGCTCATTTATCTCCACAACAGAAATTAGATTCTCACCGCACTGGTTTATTTCGGAGCGATGATGCGGATTACCATCCTTTCACGCGTCCTGTTCTGCTCCCCATGAAATCACCTCGGAAATCGAACCTAGAATAGAGCCTGGAATTCTAATAAATTATTCTGCATTCCACGTCACGGGGAATCTAGGCCGAACAGAAATTCATTTTTCAAGTACCCGCTGTAGTTACTCTGTCGATTAGAATGCGTGCCAGGTCCAAACTCCTGCGACGCCACTGCCTGGTTTCATTCGAGAAATTATTATATATATATATAAATAAATA
>CAJPEV010002732.1:0-39654 GCA_905338385.1 Darwinula stevensoni
GAGCGAATGCTCCACGAATGCCCCGAATATCCGTAGACCTCCACCTTTTAAGGGCAAGTCTGGGCGGAGAAAGTAGTTCTCCGAGCCAAGGTGAAGGGGCTGGTACATGCCCCATGGCGAGGGCGAATAGGGGTGAAAGGAAGAGCATCAGGGGGCAACGAGAACATGACAATATCATTATACCAACCGAAGGACACACTAACTTTGCTGTCCCTATCAATCTGCATATACTGTCGTCTCATATCATCAAGAGCGGTCGATGACGTTGCTAGGTTGTGGCCTCGTCTATGTTACAGGGACAGTGGGAATCCTGCACAACAAAGTGGAAACGTACAAGGAGAAGCGTTAATGTGAGACGTGCGCATTTGTGTTCTTTGGGTCCTTATCTGTAGCAGCGCACGTACCGTTGTGCAGCTGGGGTCCAGGCGTTCGCATTGGTACGCTGCAGACGTAGATGTTCGGGTTCCCAATACGGTACTTGAAAGATGCATAAGATGGCGCTCGCGCTCCCCCCTAAAAAAATTTTGAAGTCAGGATGCACCGGACCTGAGGAGAAGAGTTTTCTTCCTTTGTCTGTCCTCCTCTCATTATTCATGTAAAGTAAGAATCGGTAAACGTATACATACCATGTTTGAATGGCAATCGAAGATTCTGGATCTCACCCTCGGACGAACTAGCTGGCAACTTTCCCTAATTTCGAAATGTTGCCATTACAATGGTTTGGACTTGCTGGATACCGCATCTGTTATTACTGGAGAAGGCGCTGTTATGAGATAGGCGGCACGTTCTGCTTCGTCAGGGAACCATTTACCTCTTAGTTGATATACGTTGCAAGGAGATCTTCCTTATATGTGACGGTTCGCCAACTGTCGGAGACGTGGTACCGAATGACGGTTTCGCTGAATCTCTCTTCGAACGGGTAGAGAGACTCGTGACCGAGATTTGAAGTCTGGGCCAAACTAAAAATCATTCCTTATAGATACTTCTCAGGTTCACAATGTTGAATAACGTTAAACCCGCCATGAATGCATCTCATTTTTTGGTCTTACAGTTTTTCCCAATTGCTAACGTCCGTTTCTCGAAACTATACTTCCGTTTTCAAAACTATATGAACAAATCCCAAAACTCTTCAACCTTTGCACAAAACTTAATATCTGATTTCACTGCTAACGTACGAAAATCGAATCGCGAAGCGCGATTTTAATATCTTTCCGTACCTTTTTCGAAACCTAAAGTACGGAAAAGGATAACAAGACCGATTCGACGAGTGCGGACGATGTATCCATGGCTGACGACAGCAATCTCTATCCTCCAAAATTCGTTCCACCCAATCACAGAGGTTTTCTCATCGTCCCGAGTTGTCAGAGCTAATTGCTCCTTCTCAAGCGTTGAAATAGTTTCTTACGTCGATAGAGGAATGAAATTGGCAGGCAATAATAATGCTGACAACTATTCAGAAAAGTCCGAAATACTCGATCCTCAGTACTTACTTGCGATTAAGTTATGTTACAATATAATCAACTACAAAGGGTTGAAAAGAGAGAAAAGAGGTCATTTTTGTTCATCGTAAGTTACAAAATGTTTATGACCTTGGTACCCATTTTTGTTCGTAGATATGAGTGTTCATTGCGAAAATCCCATGTTATGATCTCCAAATCTCCAAATGCTCGCTCTATTGGCTCGTTGAGGGGTTTTCGAACGGATACAACGCCCTGCACCCTTTTGAATGACGGCACAAGTCAAGTGACTTCTCAGAGTAACAGTCTATCCTTATTAGGGTGTGGGGGTGGGATAGTAATGGGCTCGACCGTCATAACCTGTGATCTGTTGAGGAGCAGAAGCTTGCAAATTCCCGTTCAACGAAGGCGAGAGGGGAAGAATGGGAGGGGGGGGATGAGTTTGTGGGCTTTCAAGTAGCACCTCGTATCTCTCGCGAAATAATCTTGATGGGCGGTTTGATGGTTTTTACAGGATTAACTCTATGCTGGTTTGATCGTGGTTAATCACTGTTGAAGCGCCCGCCGTATGCACATCCACTCAAAAACCAAGCCAGGATTGAAGAATTTGTCAGAAAATAAGTTGAGGACACGATGATAATTACTCATTGTATGATCTGAAAAACTGTAAAAATATTTTATAAACAGCAAATATCGCAGAGAGAAGCGTCAGTGCATTGGCACGAGCACTTCATCGGCCAAATATAGCGCCATCTATTATATTTAAAATTCGCATACGGCATACGTGCCAAACGTCCTTCACCTAAGCATATTTTCCAACACATTGCTGGTGTCCTTTAGAACGAATTTAAGGCCCTCGTGTCAAAACTTAACGTCCTTGCCTCAAAAAGTAACGTACGCTCCATTGGAAGACAAAGGGTAGGTTCTGGTCGATTTGACCAGGTACGGCTGACAGGGCGGGCATCGATCCTCGAGAATCGTCGTCTTCCCATTCACAGTAATGGATCGTCCTGAGAGTTTTGACGAAGGTGCCTTAAGTTTTGATTCCCGGTACGTTAGAAATTGATCGTAGGACGTTCTGTTTTGACTTTTTGGGAACAGAAAGCGAATCTCGACAGCAGTACGTACGGTTTTGGCATGGGCACGTTAAGTTTTGGAAGTCATCATTCAGTGAGAAATCGCAGATACGCATATGAGAGCATTGTGCATAACTCTAACCTGGTCTATAGTTGCGAGAATCTCACATAATTCTCTCGATCCCGTACGTCCAACATGGAGTCTCAACGGTTATATTGAAGCGGATCATGAAAACACTTGACATATTAAGCTCCAAAATAAAAGAGAAACCAATGTTTGGACTCCAGTAGTCTTCGTGACCCTTCGCGAGAAAAGTCTCTTCGATGTGAAATAATTTTCACCTATCATTATAAATTGTGTCTATTGTTGCTTACAATTCCTTTTAGTGGATTTCTTTTCGTTTCCATACTAGAAGCAGTGACATGCACGTGTATATTATCAATATATATTCATGGTTCAGGAGAGTTGGAGTTTTCTTCTCAGTCTCACATTATCGTCTTTTTATTTTCTTTACGTATGATACGTAAGCGAGAAATCTATAACGAGAAGGAATACGAAAGTTCCCGAACTATGCATCTTATCGCATGACGTTAATTTGAGTTTAAAAAATGAGAGAAACCGGCTGAAGGGACTCTTTCTGCTTCGATTCCAGCCTCCTAAAGAGATATTTTTGTAACTGGAATGCATAATGAGATTGGGGGAATCTTCCGAAGAATAACTTTCGCCGTCTCCTATTGACTGTCTATAGACATTCATTACCCCGTACGTTAGAATATTGAAGAACGTACGTTGATTTTGATAAGGGGACGCACTTTTGACTGACGGACGCATGGATATGAGAAAAGAGCGCAGAGTTTTGCGGATCGTACGTTAAGTTTTGAAATATGTCCATCAAGATATGAAATAGGGTTCCAGCAATTGGGAAAAACTGTAATAAGCTTCCCCTTCATTTCCACCCTTTGATTACACTTTTGCGGTTTAAAAAAATGGAGGATTCTTCCCGTCGAGTCTTTTCTAAAAACCACTTGAATTCGTAGAAGGTAAGATGGACATGTTAACTGCGTTAAGCATTGAGATATGAAAAAGTTTGAATAACACAGATACCACAATATCTCCATTGCAACCAAAATTCATTCTCGAAAGACGTGCATGGCAAAAATGCGACTTCAGTCCACAGAGGTGAAAAAAAGTAATATCCTCCAAGGAAGTTCTCGGACCCAGCAGGTTAACACATTTACCGAGCATTTAATCAAAATTGTTCAAATTCCTGGTTGTACTTCTTTTTAGTGATGAGTCTTTGTACGAATCAATACTCTCTTGGTTAAAATGTGTAGATGAAAAAAGGCTTACAACTGAGATGTAGAAAAAAAAATGATTGAAATGAAATATAGGGCTGAAATTACTCGTTTTGTCGGTGCCAAAAATTAACATTCAGGAAGTGAGAGGAGAATGGATGGAGTAAAATCCTGAAAATTAGAAGTGTATACCACAATTGATGAATTATATATTTCAGACGACGGAAGAGAAAGGTTGGTTCGATGAGACTGTTATGTCTTTGAACAAAAGACCTTTGCCTCAATGTGGATATGACAATCCCAAGTGATTACTATCTGAAATGTTCAATTTTTCGTTTCTTCCTCATTCCTTGTCTGATTGCAAAAAATATATAGTTGAACTTCACTTCCAGGCTAATGCAGGGATCATTGCCAAACCTGACCGAAATAGAATAATGTATTATGCGCATTGATTGTCAAAACCCTTTCATTATACAGACAGCAATATCTATAATTTAAAGTATGAATACTTATAGTTTTCAGGTTTCTTTTGTGACAATGAAGTAGGCTCCTATATCGGACTTAATCCAGATGTCATTTGGGATTATGCTGTGAAACTCGACTGGCCCTGTCGAGACTGTGCACACTATCGAAACACATATTGCTTCTCGAAGCTGAACGTGATAATATCAGGGCAATCCTTTCAGAGGAAATCGGGAACAAGTAGAGTAGTGAAATGCTCATCTTCGAGAGGGATCACACGAAGAAGCTGAAGATGCTAAGCATCTATCTATAACATCACTTTGTCAGAGAAGACAATTTCGAATCCTGCTCTCTGAGCTTCAATTTGCGGGCTGTAGTTACGGAGAATGCCATCCCCTGGGATCCCTGAACCCAACGCTTCCGTCTTCGTCTGCTCCAGTTGAAGAGGTTCTCTCCCTGTCAGGAAGTAATGGATGAATTGGGTCCCGAATGGATACTGTGGTAAGAAGCTCAAACTCACAAGTGATGACGGCCATTTTCTTTCTCCCCAGTTTTTTCTTCGGCTTCCTCCAACCGTACAAGACCAAGTCCAACATCCACTCCAACACTACTAGAACGGAGACGAAGGACAGACCAGCGTAGAGGCCAAGCAGTACGCCTAGTGTACCGATGAAGCCCACTACCTGTTCGAATAGAAAACTTCCCCTTTTTAAATCTCTGGAATGGCCTAACATTTTTTAGCCAGGTAGCGCTACGTAAGGATGGCTTCGATCATGCTGAAAGACAAATGGTTTTCATCGATCTCTTGAATCACATTTAGGTGGAGGTCTTGAATATTTTCAAAGGAAAATATAGGGCGATCTGGGAATTGAAGGGATCCATATATGATGCCTTGTCTAATCCCAAGTTTTCCCGCCTATTAAGCAGTAATTGAGAAAATGAAAAATGACAGAATTTCTCATTTTTCATGAAGTATATACATTTTTTGGTTGTAAATAATTAAAGTTTAATTGCGCAGTATATCATTTTTAAAGTTTCCTAACTCGAAACTTTCTCGCCCTAAACTATTTGAGATATCTTGGTAAATGGAGGGTAAGTTGATCGTTTTAACAAGAGGATAATGTATAGTCAATTCATACAAGAGAAACGAGTTTGTTATTGCTCAAAGGCTCATCCTTCCCATGATTAATGAACACATGAGTAAAGTAAAAAATCTGTCTTCACAGTCCTGATGGGTTACATGTCAAGGATGTCCAGTGGGGATTTTGTCTCTGTCACCTCTCTCTATGCTGCACTTTGACCTGTCCGTGGATGAGAGAAAGTAGTCATCGTACTACATTTGATCTTTTTGCGTCAATTTTCAAGCTCACGTGCAGGGTTGAGGGAAGAAGCAAGAAGTCTCCTCATCCATATTGATGTTCTTCAGGATGTCCACGGACTTCATGTGAGCTTTCCGTGAGATATTAAAGGAAAAATTGTGGTTACAACTTCCGTATCGGCTTTGAAAGGTCTCCATCGCTATGTTTGAAGTTTTCAGAGACGAAAGAATCGGCTTAACCGAAAAAACCCAAGGCGAAAAGCTCTTACCTTGCCTGTTGCAATATTGCGAAACGTTCACTTCGTTTTGCAGAAGAGGAGACTCCAAGTAGCACTGAGTTGTTGCATTTTGATGTATGCGCCAAAGCGTGTACAGTTCCTGACAGATGGGGGAGGGGGGCCAAGAAACATATACAGTATATGAAATGAGGGAAAAGAAAGGCCTTCCACCGATACAACCAAATGAGAAATTCTCACAACTATCGTGTGAAGTGTCTAAGATGAACATGTATTTATTTGCAATGAAGGTATGATTTCCTACAAAGGGATTAAGTCGCTCTATAAAATATGATTCACGAAATCTCCGTATACCTTTTTGGAATATTTGTTTTGATCTGAAACTTTGAAAATCCTTTTGTCGAAGCGTTCTTGTACATAGGAATCGAAGGCGCAATCCCCTCCTGTAACTAGACGAAGGCGTTCAAGACTCATCTTCCTCACGCCAACGTATGAATTCACATTGAGGCCGACGTTAAAGCCCTCCCCGAGGGGGTCGGGCTTGGCCTTCGGATGGTGGAGGGCGGTACGGAATCCTTTATCCTGGGCGAGGAGGACCAACTCGTTCGAGGCGTTCCAGACCAGCCTCAGGTGCAGCCAGCCCTGTGCTGGGATAGAGTCGCTGAGATCCGCATCGGTTTGCGCCGTCATTTCATGGGCGAGGTGATCTCACCGATGACCCAGACCGGCTGACGCGTTTGTCGCCCTTGTAGTTTGAGTCGTTCTTGACCCTGAAGTCGCTGGAAATATGAAACAGTTCCAAAACATTAGAAGTACCTACTCGTTTTAGTTTTCATGAAAGCTTCTGGTGATTGATGAAATGTCTTTCTTTCACTGAGTGAGTAGAATGGATTCACTCGTTCTTTGCATGGTATTAATTCTGAATAATCTAAAATTATCCATTGAATGCAACAATATACCTCATACGGTACTTCCTCAGACGAATAATATCAGACACATACTCCGGATTGCAAGGTACATCACTGAAGCTGCAATGCTGTATGGACTTCATGATGTCGCTGACGGCGTCGGCCAGATTTATATATTCCCGGAAGTCGCTCAACGTGTAGAAGCTGGTCAGAAGCAGCGTCGAGAGAAAGTTAAAGTTGAAAATTTTGCTTGATGTTGAAGTTAAAAAAATCAGCAACAAGACTGTTCACGTCTCGTTGCTGGTTTTTCTCGTTCCATGTAGGGAAGAAAGTTTGTTTTATGTCTTTCAGCGCCAGAATTTATGCCAGGAATGCTTGTCATCTGGACTGACAATTCATCAGACTGCACCTACTTTTCGTTTCGTCTCCTGGGTCTACCCGGATCCCATCGGCTTTGAAGATTTTTCAGAATTCGTCGTCGTCGTAGTTCCCTGCCCCTGAAAACTTGTTGGCACCGAACTTAGTCGAGCTCTGGACTCGGCCGTCAGCTGGAGACTGCGCCGTCGAAGAGATCGTTGCCGCCCTATCCAGCGAGGAACCAGAGGTCGCCTATGGAGGATGGTTCATTGAGTACGGAGGATGGTTCATAGATCGCTACAGCTGTATTCCCCGGGTCGAGACAAATTGTGATGAAGCATTGCTTCATGCTGGGAATGTGACAGACGTCTTACACACTGCGTTGCTACATTGCCAGCCAAACTCTCATTCAAGGTGCTAGTCAGATGAGAACTGACACAGCACTGCCCAACAGTCTAATCTATCAGTCCAAGGAATGAAAATAATGTTTGCGATATTGACAGACTCACAAGAAAATCAGTCCGGGAGCTTTGTCGCCAGACCTCGTATTACAGGTCCAGTTGACGCCAACAGAAAATAGATGAAAAAATTATTAAAAAATCAAAATGATCTCTCCGTGTTCAAACTACGAAGATCAGTTTGAAGTAGTCTCGCATGTTGTGTTTAAGTCGGAACGCCTTCTCTCAGCGTTCAGTTGATTTACGCCGAAAAATCTCTTCGTGCTAATACTTTTGAGCGCTACTGTATATTTATTCATTTATTTTCTCCCTTAAGGAACGTAACCCTAGGGGACCAAGTCATTCACACCAGAAAAGAAAATTAGGGAAAGGAATTATGAGGGAATCTTTAAAAAGTCAGAATATCTCTCATTTTGACCAGCACTTTCATTGCCTGAACCCTGCATGCATTCTCACGATTGCGGATGGAAGACTCACAATCCCCGAGAATCTGTTGAGGGTGAAACGTCTGGCGCAAACGGCTTCATCCTCTGCGAACTGGATTGCTGATGTCATTCCCTTCCACACCTGCTCGATGACCACTTTGCTCGGGATACTCTCACCCTCGAGGAATCCCACGAGTCGTTTAATAATTCGAACTGAATTCACCACTCGGGAAACAAGACTTGTAGTACAGGAGGCACAATATCATCCGTGTTTACGGACCAACGGTATTTGCCATGGACGGTAGAAAAACTCAATCCCCTAAGGATATTCTATATTTACCGAAAATAAGTGAAAGGCCGAATTCTCCACTAGCGAGTTACTGCGACGTGAGTGTCGCCACATTTCCTCTACCAAGCTAGCTTGAATGAGGGAAGTGCAATTGCTCCTTGGGGAACAATGTGCTTGTTATTCAGGAAGGGAAAAATAATATTCCCCTAGGAAGCATTTACGTCTCGTGTGTCCTTTCACGCACTGGTCCCACCAACCACTTCTATTATTAGTAGAAGTGGTATCGCTATCGATCAGCTGATCTCATCGCCATATCAGGTCTTGTGCGCTTAATGTCGTTGCTAAGGCAAGGTTGTTCGATGTTAAAGGAAAGGTGGTGTGGGAATGGAGCATCCAGGTTCGTATATGAGTGTCATTCGATAATGGCAATCAGGATGAGGTGATTCTTCCGTGGACATGTTGCAAAAACGAAATGCCCTTCGGCATTAGGCCTATCAGAGACCTCATGTGTCCCATAGCTTATCGATTGATAGAGTAATATTCCCCGTTCCTTTATTGGACGATTGGTAATGGTTAATAATTAAAAATGGTGAAGCTCTTCCGGTCCTATGGTCAGGTGAATTCAATTCAATCTAAATGCAAAACACGCCAAGACGCCCACTTAGGAATACAATTTACAAAAGCGAAAAAATGAATGGGAGCGACACAGCAACATGTCCTCCATCCTGCAAGTGTCACCACGGTAATGCACAAATTGAATCAACGATTGCATTTTTTTTTAACTCCTAGAATCCCTATGTGTTGTATATCGGAAATTCCAAAAGTGATAAAATCCTGCTTGGAAGCTAAGGGGTGAAATAACTTCACTCCACACATACTACGTAGGCTATGGAACATTTTTTTTATTTTACCTAAGAAATTTGCAGAAAAATACCAAGATTACACAATTGAGTTTTTTCCCCTCCCCTTTTTCTCGACGAATTTTAATGTTGTTGTGCTCATTGAACTATATCGGCCTGTCAATAGCGAACGACCAATACATTTTCGATTTCCCTTACTGAATAGATTGGAGGTGATCATATTTCCCCGAGCGATACTATCCAAATAATCTGGGAACCGTGGAAGCACGAACGCCACGGTTGAGTCGATCGCACTAATGACGAACTTTTCCGCATAAACAACTTGGCTTAATGCGACGAATAAGCTGCAGGTCAGGCGACTCCCTTCATCGACGCTCAAAGGACGTAATACATGTAAATAATAACGATATAAATGTGTCATAAATATTACATTAAATGAGGAAACTTGCCATTTTAGTGGAGTTGGCACAAAAAACTGCATAAACGGAAACGTCTCCCTGATGAAAGTAGCACCATTGGTTGTGGAATATTTTCTCGCCGCAAACGGGCGGAGTTTTCATTTTTAACGTTTCCTGCCTCGATCGGAGCGCCGACCTCAGTCTTCCATAATTTGGTCTATGATCGGGGAGTGCGGGGAAGAGGCGGCGAAGAGGGTGGGGGGTGTGACCTTCGCGACGGGCAGTGTAGCTTACCATGTCTCCAACTATCGAAAATGACATCCACACATCGATGGATGCTTTGGGACAGCCCTGATATTTTCTTCTTGCATTGATAATGTGTTACCAAGCCCCGTTCACTTGGCTTTTTTTTCTTTTTCTTTGATCTCCATGTTATTCTTTGGATATCGGCACCGGCATCTTACAAAATGATCATATATGGTATGAGCCAATATAGCAAGAGCAAACACTTTCAGGCTAATTTGATCAGAGTGATTGTTGGAGTTGCTCCAGAGAAGCGATATCAGGAAAACGAGAATGAAATGAATCATATGACTGCATATATTTTTCCCTAGGTCACCCAATAATATTCATTTTTCTTCTCATAAGAAAGACGAGTGGTTATATTTCAAATCAGGCAGGTCCATAGTATTCGTGTCAGATGATGGTCTTTGATTTAAAGAAATACAGACATGGTCCTTCTCTAATGTGGTACCTTATTCACCAGAGTATCAGCAAGAGTTTAAGAGAAAATTTCAGAATTGTGAGAGTCTAAAAAGTGCCACTTGCCGAATCTGGTTTGCTTCACTTTCAATTTCCTGTATCTCCTAAACTCTCTCCAAATGTATATAGTTATCTCAAAATGATGTATCACTTCTTGAAAGTCTACCCTGTGCACACACAAAAAATTTACATTTCTCTGTGCATGCTGTACAGTTCTTGTTAGATACTTTCAAATGCTTGAAGCTGATGCCGTTTTAAATTATACAATTTTGTATGGAGCTTCTTCAGGATCATGAAAGATGGTCACATTTAATTTTTTTCTAATCTCGTACCGAATAATTAGGAAGAAAAGGAAGGTACAACGAAATTAGGGGCTTAAGGCAAGGTTCATCAGAATTCGTTACTTCTCCGATACTAGATACGTTATCATTCGAAAAAAAAAGAATCTAAAGTGTAGGGGAAGCGGAGGGGAAGATAGCACACTTGACCTTGGAGGGTTTGTACCTCATGGTCGTCTTCTCAAAAACCCATGGAGTGAGTCCCGTCATTTCGCTACGAATGGTGACTCTTTAGGGGTTAGTGAAAGTCGGTATTTCGCCATTCAAAATCAAACGAAGGCGAGGAGCTATGATTGTCGCGGCAGAAATGCCCAGCCGGTCTCCACTGTGAAGAATGCAACTGCCTTTGGAAAATCTGGACGCATGGGTTCTGCCATACACGACATTCGTTGGCTTGTTCTGCTGAATTCCCTCCGGATTATCGATGGAATCGAGCTGAACCTTGATCCTGGTACTAAATTAACTATAACTGAAGCCTTCCTCGGATTGATTCAAGATCGACGGATTCCATTTCATCATATGAATCCGAATGTGTCGACCAATACATTTTGTCTCAAGGACATAGCTGTCTTCAAATCCAAGCACCGCTGTAGCCGATAGACGTCCTTTTTCTTCTCCAATATGCAACGATATTGACTACGAGCTGCATAATAGCCTTCAGGTATTGAAGCTCCTTTTCTCAAGTTTCGTATGCACTGTGATGAGATATTTTTGTACAGACTGCATTCTTCATCGAACCACAAGTCAAGTTTACTGAGATGGTGTGCAATTGCCATGGGTGTGGACCTCATTTCATTGGTCATTACTTGCTTTGGTGTCATTACTTTATCAGCGTCTTCGACGTTGCAACTGCTGTTGAGAATGCCATCACAATCTGGCGGAATGGTAGCCATTCTGCCAGAGTGATATTTGAACTTCTGGTTTCGACTGGCGTTGCTTCCAGTTTTCAAGCCGATCTTTGTTAAACGTGTATTTCAAGAAAAGAGAAAGATGCGGTTTGCGGTTGCGTCATGCAGTCTACCTGAGTGGTGCATATTCCTTATTTGAAAAAATGACGGCGTGTGAGCAGACTCAAGTCCTCACAAGACTTGGAAGTCTGAATTTCGCTAAGGAAGGTTTGACCCGCAAAAACGTATGTGACCTATCGTAGAACCACTTAGATATATATGCAGTATGACCTCTGGCTGAATCTGTGCCAAAGCGGCTGTTGACAATCCTGAGGCCAGTATCAGAGCACGTAGTAAGGAGACTTCAATCGTAGTCGTTTGGTTCATGGTGGTCTGCATTAAAACGCCTAGGCAAATGCTTAATGGAAATATTTGAAGGAGAGAGTTCTAGTAAGGTCTCAGGGGCTCCCGAGGTCTGTCTGGTCTCGGTCCCCTTGAGTTTCTCCTTTCCGAGTAGCTTTTGTGTTTCATCCTTGAGGTTAAACGTGTGACTGTCACTGTCGAGGTAGTCGTGTCGAAGAGAAGCTGTCCTTCCTGGAATTAAGTGCTTGAAGATGTGGGTGGGGATCTCGTGTAGCCTTTCGGGTTTTCATAGAAAGCCTTCTGAGAAGAAAATATGAGCTGGTTTCTTCTACCAAGGCGCAATAGACGATCCTCATCGTGAATAAATGGTATCAAAATAATGGTCATAGCTCACAACGCACCTTCCGACCATTTCTTTGGGTATTATCCAACTGCAAGCTTTGACTAATGCCTAGGACATTCTCAAGCATGTCACAACCTTTATTTTTGTAGTCGTCCGAGATTTCATTCCGAGCCAGTTCGATAATTCCTCCAAGCAGATATTTCATCCGTATGTGACCTAACCGATCAACTTACTCCCCCAAATATTGCACTTGTCTGACGAAATGAGCTTCATCCCCCTGCTCGACGGATCTGCTCTTTCTTCATATACAGTCTTATGCGCGACTATTTGCGATGTCCTTGAGACAGATGTCCGGGTCGACACATTCGGAGTCATATGAAGACTGATTGAAGAATGATTCATATGGCATTGAATCATTCGACGACTGGTTTTTTTGTGCAACCGGTCTTGCTAATATAAATCCGAGGAAGGCTTCAGTAATAGTTAATTTATTACCAAGACCAAGGTTCAGCTCGATTCCACCGATCACCCGGAGGGAATTCAGCAGAGCAAGCCAACGGATGTCGTGTATGGCAGAAGCCATGCGTCCAGATTTTCAAAAAGCAGATGCGTTCTTCACAGTGGAGGCCGGGTGGGCATTTCTGCCAAAACAATTATAGCCCCTCACGTTCATTTGATGTCGAATGGCGAAATACCGCCTTACACTGACCACCAAAGAGGGTGACTCTTTGGTGGTCATTAGCGTAGCTAAATGACGGGACTCACTCTTAGTTCCAGGGATTTTTGAGATGACGACCATGAGGTACAAACCTGCCCCCCCCCTAGTCATTGCCATTTTCCCCTCCACCTCCATACACTTTATAATCATTTTTTTTTTAAATGATACAGTATTTAGTACCGGAGAGGTAAAAATTTCCGCTGAACCTTGCCTTATGTCCTTAATTTCGTCTAACCTTCCTTTTCTTCCCAATTATTCGTACGAGCCTAGAAAAAATTTGAACGTGAACATATTTCATGATCTTGATGAAGTTCCATAAAAAAATTATTTAAAACGGTAACATATTCACGCATTTGAAAGTATCTAACAAGAACTGTAGATTATACATCCTCTAGCCTGCAAATATATGAAAGGTGGTGAGGAATTAATACATACGGTAAAAATTCACTTGTATTTGAATCTTCATTTCATTCTGTCATTTGTTTTTCAAAAACTAATATGTAAATCACTCAATTACATATACAAGGCACTGGAACCCTTTTTGGTTGATGTGCCTCATTTCACATTAATTATAACAGTCAGTATAAAACGAATCATTCAATTCAATCTTTCCTTCCACTTCTCAAAAATTGAGGTCAATAGACAAATCAAATGACTTTTCCTTTTCATCTCAGCTGATTATAATATTCAATAATGCCATCACCATCCTTCTACATGTCCTCATCATCATCATCGGAATCATCAGGATCAAAGGGATTTCCGCGCATCATATCCTTAATTCTCTTCATGTGTCGCTGAATCCTCCATTTGCAACCACCGCGACATTGCCCGGGAGGATGGGGGCCATAGTTTGGACGTTCTTTTAAAAGCAAACTTTGCAGGAATTGCAGATTTCTTTGGGCGTTTGCGCGATCCTTCCAGTTCACAACTGAAACACTGCTCATCTTCTTCCTGAATATTGTGAGATGAAATGTTTCCATTTATTATTATAGGCGAGAAAGTTCATGTAACATGTGCATCAATACCAGAAAGGGTATATGTTTGTTATATGTAAATGTCACTTTATATATCCATATCAATACGAATCATGAGAAACCTCGCTATTGCACATCTGCATACGTGGGTATATATAGATATAATATTTCCAAAATCTAAGGAAGAAATATATTTTCCAAAGTTCTGCATAGCCTCCGTCGTGAAAATGGTGGAAACATACAGGAGTATGCAAATTAACGATGCTATGTTGTTATAGCACATGCAACGTGGTGTGGAGCTTGCCCTCTGATATGAAAATCACATGTCTTTAAAAGTTGGTGCTCTGAGAGTCAGTAGTGCAGTTTACGTTCGGATGGCAAACAGTTAATTTTAAGACAGCCGAATCCTGAAAATAACGGAATCTAACAGAGCCATTGAGATGACGCGCTATTGGGAGGCTCGAGGCTGGCCAGTCGTAAGCTGCATCAGCCCGATCATTTATTCCAGATCATTTAAGGCTAGTTTATCCACAACATTCACTTGGCGTTCGTCATATCACGGATTTTCAATGCGTTCCTTCAGATTTGGAAACCATTGTGTATAGACGATCGGTGACTGACTAACACTAATCATGTTTTATATATAATGGAAGGATGGAACATGGTGCGTGAATTTCTATTAGGATGCTGAGTCCAGAAAAAATTAAGACCTTGGAGATATATGCCCTGGGCGCACGGATTTTGGGGGTAAATGTTTTCAAATATTTTTTTCGCTTCATAGACATAAAAAGCAGAAACTTGGCAACATCCAGACACTGAGTTGAGGAGAAACTTCAATTTTCAAATGCATTCCCTGGAGGCATTTGTTTTAGGGTGACGTTTTCAAATAATTTATGTTTACCTTGGCGAATCTAGCAGAAATGGACTTGGTGGGCACGGATTTCTCTGAGTACCTATTTATGTAAAAATGTTACTTAAAAAAAAATTCCCTCACAGCACATATCTCGCGAGGGGCGTATTTTCCAGGATCCAACAAAACTGAGAGCAAAAGAAAGTTGAAATTTGGCTCATAAGTAAATTCCAATTGCTGAGCAGAGAAAAAATTCTACTTTTGAAGTATATCCCATCAAGGCAAATTCCATGAGGGAAGTATTCAAGATTTACATTCCCTCTCTGACGAAAATGGGCACATGAAGAATTAATAGAAGTAAGGATTTCTCTATTTAAATATCCTGGTTACATTCCCTTATGGTACATATTTCGAGAGGGAGGTATTTTACGTTTTTGTGTTGTGAAAGTAATGCATGCTACAAAAAGTCGCGTTCATTTGAATCCTCTTTTCATCCCGTTTTTTATTTTCCAAATAGTTGAATGTCAATCACTCCTTGACAAATGCAATGCAACCCTTTCTGAAGAATGAGCAATGATAGCAACAATCAGTACACAACGAATCATTCCCTCGTCACCTCCCTTTTTTTTTATAAAAAGGAGCTCTATTAGGAAATCATATGACTTTTCATTTTCATCTCAACTGATTATAATATTCAGAAGTTCTTCATAATTCATCATCCTTCTACAAATTGTCCTCATCATCATCATCGGAAAAGCAACAAGTGGAGCATTCACTCAGGCTACTTTCAATTCTTTCTATATCGTGCATAATTCTTTGTCTGCAAGCTCCGCGACATTTCGACCCAGGATGATGGCCATAATTTGGATATTCTTTCGAAAGCAGTTTTCGCAGGAATTCCAAGTTTTGCTTGGCCCCGGTGTGATCCCTCCAGTTCACTCTATGAATACTGCTGCTCATCTTGTGACCTGATAATTGGTGATAACTGAAATGTATTCCCCTTTCACTGATACGAGACAGATCCTGGTACACATGCATACTGACTGGGCGGGGCTGGGCGGGATTACGCGAGAACACAGGACTGACTTCGTTTAGTTTGGGCCAAATAATTTAATTACTGGAAACTTCCTTTCGATAAAAAAAAATCCAATACCTTCCGATATTCCCACCATCCATTTCAGGAAAGGAAAGAAGTCATAAATCCATCTCAATATTATAAATCTGGTGATTGAATGCCATTCTGAAAGAGAATCATTTCGTTAAGGACAGTTCCAGGAGCCATGTCGTTTTGTTACAAAAATGCGTCACTGAGAAGAGTAATAGTTTGCGAAATGGCAAACACGTATTTAAAGTACGTCCCCATTGAAAAACGTGACATATGGGGACGAAAGTCCTGATTTTTATCAAAAGCATTACTTCTATTATTTCTAATGTGCCTAACTTGAAATCTTTCTTGTGTCCCTTTTTGTAAGGGTGGAGAATACATTTTGAAATACTTCCCTCCTAAAATCTACGCGCAGGGGGCATATTTCAAAAATTTCTAATGTGCCTAACTTGAAATCTTTCTTGTGTCCCTTTTTGTAAGGGTGGAGAATACATTTTGAAATACTTCCCTCCTAAAATCTACGCTCAGGGGGCATATTTCAAAAGTAGGACTTTTCCTGTACTCAGCCATTAAACAGGTACTTCTGAGGGAAGTTTACATTTCATGTCTCCATTTCATTGGATCAAAAAATACTCAGGAAAATGGACTGAAAAAACGTGCCCTGATGGGTTCTAACGAAATATTTTCTTCTTTTGAAATGTAGATTCAGGGAACTCCATGCCACCCAATTTCAGCCTCATACGTTTCCTCTTTTTGCTGGCGGAAAAAAAATGTATTTGTAAAAACGACCCACCGAAAAGTTGTGCTCTGGGGAGACGCACAAAAAAGTTTAATTTTTCCTTAAATCAACATCACGTCCGTTATGCGTGAGCCAGATACTTCTCTATTGCTACCCGATTTGGAAGGATATGAAACATTATTTGCAAATGTTATGTCCCCAAGAAATATAAAACACAAATATATTTTGTAAATGCGACATTTGACATTTGAGCTCAGTGCGTCAATGGCCACGTTCATGCCAATTTTCAGCTTTCATGTGTCTCCGTTTGATTGAAGCGAAGAGAACTATTTGAAAATATGTTCCTCGAAAAAGGGTGCCCCTATGGCATGAATTACCAAAGTATAACTTTTCCTGACCTCTGCATGCGAATAGGGCCTTATGTCGGTCAGTCAGTTACTCACGATCGGCTATATACAATAAAAGTAGAATTTTTTCTTTACTCTGCTAACCCTCAGATACTTCTTTACCAAGTTTAAACTTCTAAGCGCCCTCAGTTTTGCTGGATCTGAGAATTTGTGAAAATACGCATTTTACAAAATATGTTCCCTGTGCCGTTTTAACCGAAAAGTACCACTTTTTTAATACCGAAATCCATCCTCAGTGAACTACATGCCCACAAAGTTTCAATATTATACGTTAGTCCTTTTTGTTGGTGAAAAAACATGTTTGGAAAAGCCGACCCACCCAAAAGCTATGCCCAGAGGGGATGCACCATGAAAGCTGAATAATCCCTTAGCTCAATGATATCAGGCCACGTATATGTGTGCCAAGTTTCATCTTTCCATTTCTGTCCAATTCGCCTCGACAATTTCTTTTTCGAAACAGCGCCCCTCAAAACAATTCACCCGGGGGATGTATGGAGACTTAATATTTTTATTTAACGGTTTGTCTCGGTAGTCACATTCCTGTAAAGTTTCAGCTTTCCCTGTTCATCAGTTTAACTGATGCAAAAAAAATTAGTTGAGAACATCTCCCTTTGAAATGTGTGCCCCCAGGGCATTTACTTGCAAAGTCTGCATTTTTCTGTAGCATCCCAATAGGTAGTTATGTACGAAGTTTCATCTTTCCACACTAGCTCAATACGCCAGGAAAAAAAAAATTGAAAACGTCTGCCCCAAAAAATTTCCCCAAGGGCATGGATCTAAAATTTTGCATTTGTTCTGAAGTCCTCGTCTCGGTAGGCACGTCCAGGCCAGGTTTCAGCTTTCCATGTCTCTCCGTTTTACTCAAACAAAAATTAGGTAATGGTGGGGAAATGAGTAACGGGACATGGAAGGCAAAATACGCGAAATGAAAGCCCTGGAAAGGCAGGAAATTGAACCCGGACCTCTTGTGATGTGCTACCACAACACCACCCAACCGATCACACCCATTTGAATCTCTCAATGCCATTATCATCCGTTACCATATATATTTAAAAAAAAAACGTTTCCCCCAAAATGTGTACCCCTAGGGCTTGTGCCTGTAAATTCGGATTTTTTTCTGAATTCTGCATCCCAAAAGGTTTCTAGCCTTTATGGAACATGGTTAGAACTAGCGTCAGTCAGTCAGTCAGTGAGTCACGATCTTCTATATATATTAGATGCAATGTGTCAATATGACAAGATCAAACACTTTCAGGCTAATTTCATGGGAGTTATTGTTGCAGTTGCTGCAGAGAAGCGATATCGGGAAAAAGAGAATGAAATGAATCATAATTTGACTGCATATGATTGACACGAGGCTTAAGGCCCACAAATTTTTTCTCCAATCTATAGAACAACAGTTAACCTTTCCGCCCGCTTTAACATCGTTGGAAAAACATTTACCCAGGTCATATATGTATTATTTTTCCCTAGGTCACCCAATAATATTCCATTTCTTTTCATAAGATAGAGGGGTGGTTATATTTCAAATCAGGCAAGTAAGGGTTGTAAGGGTAGAAAATATATATTGAAAAACTTTTTCCCCAATATTCAATATAATCCACGCGAAGGTGACATATTTCAAGTAGGATCTTTCTTTTCTCAGCCATCAAACAGGTACTTCTGAGGGACGGTTACATTTTCTGTCACTGTTTCGTTGGATCAGAAAAAAGTCAGGAAAATAAGACCAAAAAAATTGCCCTGTTGGGTTTTAACGGAAATGTTTATTCCTCCCGAAATGTAGACTCAGGGAACTCCATGCCATCCAGTTTCAGCCTCATATGTTTCCTCTTTTTGCTTGCGGAAAAAAGGCATTTGGAAAATCGACACACCCAAACGATGTGCTCTGAGAAGACGCACACCAAAAGCTGAATTTTTCCTTAAATCAACATCACGTCCATTATGCGTGCGCCGACTGCTACTTTTCTAATTCTGCCCGATTCGATGGGATATGACAAATTCTGTGAAAACGTTACGTCCCCAATAAATGTGCCCTCAAAATATTTTTGAAATTTGACATTTGACATTTGAGCTCAATGGGTCAGCAGCCACGTTCTTGCCAGGTTTCCGCTTTCCATGTCTCTCCGTTTCAATGAAGCAAAGAAAACTATTTGAAAATATGTTTCCCGAAAAGGAGTGCCCCTATGGCATGTACCACCAAAGTAGAATTTTTCCTGAACTCAGCATGTGGATAGGGCCTTATTTCAGTTAGCTACTCACGATCCTCTGAATATAATAAAAGTATAATTTTTTTCTTTACTCAGCTATCCATCAAGTTCTTCTTTGGCAAGCATAAACTATATTGCGCCCTCTGTTTTGCTGGATCGAGAAAATGCGGCTTTTTGCAATATATGTGCCTTCATGCGTTTTAATAAAAAAGTATATCTTATTAAAACCGAAATCAGTCCTCAGAGAACTACATGCTAAAAAATGTTCAACCTCATACGTTTGCCCTTTTCGCTGAGAAAATGCAGTATATGTTTGGAAAAACCGACTCACCCAAAAGCTATGCCAGGAGGGGATGCATCATGAAAGCTGAATACTCCCACAACTCAAGAATAATATCATGTGACTTATACGTGTGCCAAGTTTAATGCAAAATTTCAGCCGTCCATTTTCACCAGTTTAATTGATGGAAACAATTATTTGAAAACATCTCCCTTTCCAAATTGTGCCCCCGGGGTATTTACTTCCAAAGGCTAATTTTTTTTGCATGCATTATCCCAATAGGTAGTTATTTACCAAGTTTCATCTTTCCACACCAAATCAATACGCCAGGGCAAAAAAAAATTAACTATGTTCGTTCGCTCTTTTTTTGGTGAAAACATTCGGAAAAGCCAACACAGCCCAAGCTGTGCCATGAGGGAAACATTAATTTTTTCTGAACTCAAAATCACCTTAGTTATTGCTGTGCCAAGTTTCACATTTCTATCTCTGTACAACTCAGTGGAAAAAAAATAATTTGAAAACGTAACAACCAAAAATATCACCCCCAGGGCATGTATTAAAAAATTGACTATTTTCCTGAATTCTGTCTCAGTAGATGCGTCGATGCGACGTTTCAGCTTTCCATGTTCATCCGTTTAACTGAATGAAAAAAATATATTTTAAACCTGTCCCTCTGGAATTTGTGCCCCGAAAGCATTTACCTCCAAAGTGTGAATTCTTCTGAATTAAGGTTCCCAATAGGTACATATATATCAAGTTTCACCTAACTATCTCATTTCAGATTTCTTACTTCTTTAGAACATGTGGAAAGAACGGGGTCTTCCGCCCTTTTACAAAAGAAGAGAAGGAGGAAATATACTGTTTACTCTTGAGGTGTCAAAAAGAGAGTTGCAGGAATCTCATCCTTTTCTACTCTAATATTTTCCCCACCTTTCTACTTCTGCCCGATTCCGTAGGATGTAGAACTTATATGAAAACGTTGCGTCTCCAGTAAATATGAGCCCCTAAAATATCAATATTTTGGAAATTTGACGTTTGACATTTGAGCTCAGTGCATCAACGGTGACGTTCTTGCCAAGTTTAAGCTTTTCATGTGTCTCAGTTTGATCGGAGTAAATAAAAATATTTGAAACTATGTTCCCCGAAAAGGTGTATGACATGTTTCACCAAAATATAATTTTTCCTTAACACAGCATGCATACTCTTTACTCCCTATTCTCTCGACCTGGCTCCGTGTGGCTTTTTTCCTTTCCTCAAGATTAAATTTCATGTGAAAGGAAAAAGATTTGAAGATGCGACGAGGCATCCTAAGAGTCCTACACTTCACTCCAGGACTTCCAGTACTGCTTCCAAAAGTTGCAGGAGCGTTGGGATAAATGCATAGCATCGAGGGGGGAATACTTTCAAGGGACAGCACTTAATTGTAATGTACTCATTAAAAATAAAGCTTACAAGTAAAAGCACTGGAACTTTTTGATGAGACCTCATATAGACAGTGTGGTCCAAAAAAAGTATCAGTGATTTTTAAGAAGCAATATATCTCTAGAACCGCTGTCGCTGAAAACTAAACAAAATAACCAAAGAAATTAAAGCTCATTCATTTCTCTTTCGATCCGTGTTCGGTTCATTGGCGATGCGAGCCATATAATGGTCAAAATTACCCCGCCGTAAAAAACATGCCTAAACAAAAGGTTGCGCGCACAGTTGAACTTAAGTTTTGCCTACCCTTTTGTTTGAATAGGTTCTCCTTTTGCTTATTTGCTTTCTTTTTTTTTATTCGTCTGCCCCACGAAGGGATGAAAGAGGTACTGTACTGTAAGTAAGCAACCGTTATGTCTTCAAGAAATGTTCAAACTGGTTTAGAGACAGGAATAAGACAAATTGGACGATGAGTTAGCTGGGAGGTCCACTCCACCAGACATCTCGCTTGCACGAACTCAGCCAAAGGCTTTTCAAAATTGTAGCAGTCTCGCTCCTCATTTTGTTGTTGCTTCTGATTGCACATTGAATCGTTTGATGTTCATAAACGATTCTTCAGTTTCAGAAACCCTGGAAAAATGAGGTTGAGTGAAAGTGATAAGCACATTATTCGAGAATTGCGGGAAGAAAAGGGATATTCATTGAACAAAATTTTAAAAGACATTCCAAATCCTAACTGGAATGAATGGACTATGGGGCGTTTTTTTTTAAATACTTCGCGATACTGGCAGGATTGAACGTCTTCCAGGAAGTGGCCGACCTAAAACTGTGAATGAACTCATTTTGAGTCAAGAGGGACAGCCAGGACCAAATCGAAGTGAGCTTGAAGTAACAAAAGAAACTGGGATTTCGCGTTCGTAAGTGAAACGGATCGATAAGAAAGATCTCCGCTTGGAAATCTTCAAGAGAGTTACTATTCATGCGTTGTCGGATTCAATTAAAGAAAAACGTCGCGGTCGTTGCAAAGCACTCCTGAGGAGCTTCCGATCGATGAAGTCAGTGCAAAAATCTACATTTCAGAAGAGAAACGATTCACGGTTGAAACGCCTCGAAACACAGAACACGATCGTGTTCATGCTGCAGTGAGAAGAAAAAAGGAAATTGATCCTGCCCGACTTTTGCGTGAGAAAAAAAAAAACACTTTTCGGAGTCAGTGTTGGTTTCTCTCGCAGCATCTTCTGAAAACAAAGCGTCTATAATTTTCATTCACCGTGGCGTGAAAATTAACGCGAAGTGCTACTGTGAGGACTCCGAGATCAAGCAGAACAGTGTTTTTGTCTTCATTCAAGACGGGCCTCCAGCCCACACTGTGAAAGAACCTGTGGCATTTATCAAAGTCAATTGCCCCAGTTTCATCGAACCAGAGAACTGGCCACCCTGCAGTTCTGATTTAAACCCCATCGACTACTTCGTCTGGTCAGCTTTGGAGGAACTGTTCTACCTTGGCCAGAAAAACCGTGACTTGCCATATCTGAAAGAGAGGATTCTTTCAGCCTCGGAAAAGCTTCCACTAGACTCCATTGCGAAGGCGATTTCGAAATAGAGGGTGAGATTGCAAGCTGTCGTCGACCATGATGGAGGACGCATCGAGCCCTTCATCAATAATTAAATTAGTGAGTTCAAAAAAATGTATTCCTGGTTGCCAAAAGTGACGCTGAAGAAATGAAACAGTGGGCGCAACAAACTTATTTGGGATATGTTATTTTTTACGGAAGGCCATTTTGACCATTATATGGCTCGCATGACCAATGAACTGTACACGGATCGAAAGAGAAATGAATGAGCTTTAATTTGGTTATTTTTGTAGTTTTTGACAACGGTTCTAGAGATATTGCTCCTAGAAAATCGTTGACACTTTTTTGGCCCACCCACCTACTGACCATGACTGAGTTAGTGACTGACGCTAATTCTAAGCATTGTGACGTAACAAGCGATCAATATTAATTGGTCACCTGTTCAGCTCCAGATTCGAGGGTTAAGGCAGGTTCGCCAGACAGAAATTCTGGAGAAATGGAAACCCTCGTGATCTTTCCAAGTAAATTACTTAACTTTACTAAAATAAAGACAATGATGAAATATATATATAAAAACACAGTTCTTCACAGTACTTGTTAAAGAATTTAAGTTATTACTTAATATTGGATGGGAGAAGGATCCAACTGGGGCAAATTCTACTGGAATCTGAATGAAGGTTATTTATATTACTGTTCTCTCTCTCTAACTCGGGCCACACACCTCACACAACCAAGGGACAGGGCTAACCTTTACGCTGGTAGGTTGTCCTGGAGTCAGCTCCGGATATGGTAAGGTCACAATGGTGCCTTCCAAATAGCGACTGACTCCAAGGATCCAAGTTTCTCCTAATATCCCCGGTACCTCTGGGAGGAGCTAGGGTACCTTCCTCCAAAATCCGAAGTTCGGATTGGATATTCAACTTGGCCCCCTTTTGTCCCATTGGCTACCCTTTCGGTGTTGGCCTCGACGTAATTTATTTAAAGTCACCATGATGTTGTGANAAATCAAGACTTTCGTCCCCATAAGTCGCGTATTTCAATGGGGGCGTACTTTAAATACGTGTTTGCCATTTCGCAAAGAATAAATGAATTAATCGCTACTTAATGTAATGGAGAGCCGAAGGCGCGACTATAGTGAGTTTTCGTTTGCCCGAAGGGCAAACAAACTCGCTACTAACTTATACTGGTCGTCTTTTGAACCTAGAGTGCTCACATTTCTTACACCTGCGTCAAAGTTTATCATACTGTTGGAAACACCTAGAATAGTAATGGTATTATTTTAATAATACTTTATTCAAATTTCATTGAGTGTGCTGCTGATCCTCCTGAAGTACGCTTTTAAACTTTAGCTTTAGCATGGGGAAAAGGAAGTAGCTGGGGTTGTTGGTCCAATAATTATGGAGAATGCCAAAAAAAAAGGTGTGTCTTCCAAGCATATCCAAGTTCATATGGCCTAGAGCAGCGCAGACTTGTAGGTCTCGCCTGTTTGGCCTACACGGTTATGCTATTATTTACATTTAGCCGCTGAAGTCACACGCGCACTGGTTGACAAATTGATGCAGTGTTGTACTGCGTGTAAGAGAGTGCAGGGGGGGTATATTAATGACGTGGTATTCCACACATAATGGGTGGAAATGAAACGTGCTGTGCTTGCACACGGATCTCATGAAGATCTGCGTGATCTGTTCGGACCAATAATAGACCAATAATTGTGGTGAAGCAGGACGAAGCCCTATGCCATACAGTTGGCTTCGCGTTCCGCGCCATCAAAGATATGAAGGTACAGTTCTAGATTATATTATCAAGGAACTGTTCGGACCTCAAAATCTGGAAAACCAATGTCATCGTTTCCAGCAGAGTGCTCTGCGTCCTCCCCGCCCGATAAATCAAGAGTGAGTCATTACCAAGGTTTTAACTGGAGTGAGAAACCAACGCGACGAGTCACACCCGTCGGTTGGTTGAGGGCTTCGAGATGTTGGAACGAAGTTCCTGGAAGTCCGCGGCAGTAATAAATGTAGATAAATACTTCAAGATATTACATTTGTCAAACAATGAAATATCTACCCACGCTTCTTTCCACGAATCGCTAGTAGCTTTAGGCCGTCAGGTTTAAATATAGCGGTTACACGGATTATACAAACACACCGCTACTATCGTAAAAGCTTAGCACAACAACGCCCGCGTTGGTCGCGATTTTCTCGCTACAGCTTGTTTGTATCTGACAGGCGCTGCTCTGAACACTATTGCTTTTCAGGTAATACAGTCATATCCTTCACTTTTGGCTGAGCGCTGCCTTTAATATTCCTCCAATGAATGATAACAAATTTTTCATTTACCCAATCCTTTACCACTTCTTAGTACCATTGAATATGCAATTAAGTCACAAAAGTTGCTCAAATCGAAAAAATTCCGAATGTTTTGTGTGCTTCACGCCAACTAAGACAGTATTCTGCCTATTCCATATTTAGGCAGTGACGATTTGATACTGATAATAATCCCCCACCCTAAACAAGAACTCGACAATATTGAAAACCAGCTTGTCAAGGTAACACTTTAGATGTGACCAAGTGGATGGTGGCAGACGGTGTCAAGAGTAGATATGACATTTGTCAAACAAGATATGACATTTGTCAAACAATGAAATATCTACCCACGCTTCTTTCCACGAATCGCTAGTGGCTTTAGCCCGTCAGGTTTAAATATAGAGGTTACACGGATTATACAAACACACCACTACTATCGTAAAAGCTGAGCACAACAACGCCCATCGCCAGTGATGCTTACCCATTCACGGTGCTGATCTGGCTCTCCATTAGCTAGCTCCCCATTGGCCATACCTGGTTTTTGTTACTATGAACTATTGCGTTTTGGTCGAAGCTGATGCAAGCCTAAGATAACTCAACAGTTCTATGAACATGTCTCCATAATTTCTTGCATTCAACTGAAAGAAAAGTATTACATTTCCATGAAAGGCAGGTATGTCTTCCTTTTTAAATTTTTGTGACAGGAATCATGAGGCCAGCACCAAAACCTCAGGATTGTAGGATTATTAGCAGGGGCAAATGCTTGTAGTGCTATACTGAAATGGTGTATATATCGCGTACATGCCAGCTTGCATGCCTTTCAGGCAAACAAATAGCAATGGTCGTGTCTTCGAACAGTGGGTCATGAGACAGCCCAAGACTTCCAGTGTCCTGTTTGGGAACCACAGGAAAATGGTTACATTGCAAACTTCAAATGCCCAGAGCGAGGATGATCTGGCAGTTTTTTTTAATTTGACCAGCTTAAATGAAACGAGGAAGCGGAACAGCAACGTGACTGTCACCCGCGTGTAAAAATACTTCAGTCTTCTCTGTCCAATTTCCAGACACGCGCTCCTGCGGGTGAATTGGTCGCCCTGGTTGGAGGGAATACCCTTTCTAACGTTTTTCTATGCCGGAATTTGTGTTCACAGAATTCACTCTTTCATGTTTGAATTGACACGTCTCGAAACATCTCACACCTATCATATTTTCTTTTTCGAGAACAGGTTTATTTCCCAATAATTATTCGAATCGAAACCCGATAATCCAGGGATACAAATATATTTACTAACCATAAAAAAGTAATAAATGGTTATTGTTGTAATGAACACCCTTATGAAGAAATGTGAGAACCACTTTTCATAGGCCTACCCTGCCTTCAACCTCCACCCCACATCAACATCTGAAATTAACAAAGCCCATTTCCCACTGCTAACTTGACAGTTTATTCAGTCGTGACTTTCGTCATGACCTTCGTTGAATTCGAGTCCGTTAAAGGTTTCAACGAGGGTGATTCGATTCCAAGTTGCCCCTCATGAAGGGCAGGAGTGCTTGCGAGTCTCCCCCGTGTTTACAGAATCTACCTGAGTAATGGGATTCGCGACGGTCGAGGATTGGAGGGAAAGTTTTTTTTTATTAGGTGACAAAATGATATTCCCTTAACTGAAAGTAGGACCACTAATGGACCCGGCTTGCCCCGCATGTTTAGATAGTAATTTATGTCATCACTCACCAATAATAATGAACTTGTCACCAAGTATTTACAACCCCCTGAACTACTGATTTCCGCCACCAAATCACAATGAATCTTCACAAAATTGAAGTCAGTTACCAAATTTTTATTTTAAATTTCATTAAATATGATTACACAATCACGGATGCTGGCGTCACCAATTCCAAATTAACTTGCACAAAAAATATGGTATCATTATCAAACTGTTAAAATTTCCATCATTTTCAATCTCATCAAGGAAATAAATTTTTATTAATTTCTTAATCGACCTGTGATGGCAAAATGAAAATGTTAGATTATACGCTTGGAAGGGCCTTCGAGGGGCGAACCTGAGTAACTAGTCTCCTTGGGCTTGTGAATAGTTCAGTACAACGCTGACTTCCAGTTTCTGTTTTTTTCTACATATTATTGGTGCATTGGCGACTAGAGAGTTTGACAGCATAGAAACAAGGATACGCCTTCATTGCCTGCAGTGACGGCAACACCACAAGGGAAAAGGTTAGTAAAAGTGCCCAAGAATATCTGATCAGAAAACTAGAGCATTGGGCGAACTTGTAGATAGCAAGACTCTCCCTCTGAGTGGTGACAGCTCCAAATTGTAAATGCACGTGTCCAGTTTGGATCAAGACTAGCATTTGCTAGCATTCACTCGGAATGCTAATTCACAGCCAGGATAGTCAGTATCCACTGCCCTGCAGGCCCGCTAAAAGAAAAAATTCATTCTTTTGACTCGTGAAATGTGACAATGATTTGGTGCTAATAAAATTTGGTGGTCGTTTCATGGCATCTGGTGAAAATACTAAGGGAAAATTTGCCATTACATTTATTTGATCTGGTAATGAAATGATCTGGTTGCTGCAGGTTATAACATTGTGGTGATGTAAATACATTGAGTGAGGAAATAATAACACCTGGTGAAGAATCATTACTTCTTCGTGACAGAGTCCATATTATTTGGTGACAAATTAGGCACTAACTATTTAGATATACAAATAATTCGATTCCTCCAATGATTTTCGCATGTGATGGGTTTTACCTTCACAATCGTTCGCTTTACGTTCGAGTGTCATACGGCAAATCGTGAGGTATTCATGATAAGGATTCTTTTCACGAACCAGCTTCAGAGCATCATTTAGGTCATTGTTAATCAACTGAGTGATTTGAGATAAAATTGACGAACCAAACAAATAGTGAAAAACCTTTAAAATGTTCCATCGACATTTTCAGCGAATGAACCTTGTGTGCATTTGCACTCAAGGAATACCGACAGAAGACTCACATACACAGAGAATCTGTCGAGGAATTTGAGTGACGCCGACGGTTTCATCCTCGGAGAACTGGATTTCTGATGGCGTTCCCTTCCCTGCCTGCTCGACGGCCACTTCGTTCGTCATGCTCTCGCCCTCCAGGAATCACACAAGGCGCTGAGTCGTTTCCGATTTAGTTGGTCATCCGGTAACCGAGTCTTGGAGACTTGGAGTGCAGAAGGCAGGCAGTCATCCGGATTTAAGCCTCAACTCTATCTACAGTGGGTCAATGAAAAATTCAATGCAATAAATGTATTCCCTGATTAAGTACATAAAGTGACAATGCCGAATCCCGTGCGAAAGAGGTACCGCGACACGATTACATCGAAATAAGCATTTCTACTGCGAAATGACTGTCTGCAGCGCCACGAGTGACGTCGCTTTCCCATCCTCATGCGACTATGAAGTGGGCTGGATCCTCTAGTACATACCATGTTCTCGTCCTTCGGGTCGTCAGAAGCCTTCTCCAATGAGTTATTACGTTGCGCGTTATCATATCTATATCGGACTTATTCCGGATGTCATTTGGAATTATGCTGTGAAACTCGACTGGCCCTGTCGAGACTGTGCACACTTATCGAAACACATATTGATTCTCGAGGCCGAACGTGATAATATCAGGGCAATCCTTTCAGAGGAAATCGGGAACAAGTAGAGTAGTGAAGTGCTCATCTTCGAGAGGGGATCACACGAAGAAGCTGAAGATGCTAACCATCTATCTAGAACATCACTTTGTCAGAGAATACAATTTCGAATTTTGCTCTCTGAGCGTCAATTTGCGGGCTGTAGTTACGGAGAATGCCATCCCCTGGGATCCCTGAACCCAACGCTTCCGTCTTCGTCTGCTCCAGCTGAAGAGGTTCTCTCCCTGTGAGGAAGTAATGAATGAATTGGGTCCCGAATGGATACTGTGGTAAGAAGCTCAAACTCACAAGTGATGACGGCCATTCTCTTTCTCCCTAGTTTTTCCCTCGGCTTCCTTCAACCGCACATGACCAAGTCCAACATCCACTCCAACACTTCTAAAACGGAGACGAAGGACAGACCAGCGTAGAGGCCAAGCAATACGCCTAGTGTACCGGTGAAGCCCACTACCTGTTCGAATAAAAAACTTCCCCTTTTTAAATCTCTCGAATGGCCTCAGACATTTTTAGCCAGGCAGCTCTAGGTAAGGATGGCTTCGATCATGCTGAAAGACAAATGGTTTTCATCGATCTCATGAATCACATTTAGGTGGAGGTCTTGAATATTTTCAAAGAAAAATATACGGCGAACTGGGAATTGAAGGGATCCATATATGATGCCTTGTCTAATCCCAAGTTTTCCCGTCTATCAGGCAGTAATTGAGAAAATGAAAAATGACAGAATTTCTCATTTTTCATGAAGTATATACATTTTTTGGTTGTAAATAATTAAAGTTTAATTGCGCAGTATATCATTTTTAAAGTTTCCTAATTCGAAACTTTCTCGCCCTAAACTATTTGAGATATCTTGGTAAATGGAGGGAAAGTTGATCGTTTTAACAAGAGGATAATGTATAGTCAATTCATATAAGAAAAACGAATTTGTTATTGCTCAAAGGCTCATCCTTCCTATGATTAATGAACACATGAGTAAAGTAAACAATCTGTCTTCACAGTCCTGATGGGTTACATGTCAAGGATGTCCAGTGGGGATTTTGTCTCTGTCACCTCTCTCTATCCTGCACTTTGACCTGTCCCGTGGATGAGAGAAAGTAGTTATCGTACTACATATGATCTTTTTGCCAGTCAAATATTAATTTCATGCACGTGAATAGCAAATCCTTAAATTATTTCAGCGACAACTAAAATTTCACGAATCAATTGAACTCTTTTTTATCCATGTATCTTGATCTGCATTGGGATCTATCCTTCTCTCCCTTTTTCCTCCATTATTATATGGAAGAAGACACATCGGGCTTTTAGTTATCTAAGTATTTTGCAGCGCCGTTATCCAAGTAGTGAATTAACTAAAAACGATTTTCAACAAATATCGCAGACAATAAATTGACTAGCAGTGCTTGATTTCAAGTGCGACCTCTCCGACTTGGGTCATGGGTCATGGGATTCTGGAAACTTTTACAAATTTTTTTCGCACAAAGAAAACAGGAGTTTCTGCAATTCGCTCAGTTGTCATCGTTTCGTAGTAGATGTTCACCACAGCAATGCTCGCGTCATCTCTGTAGAGAGATTTTTGAATGCTGACAGACATTATTCATGCTCATTTCCATCCGAAACCCGTTGAGTTTTATTCTCTCGTCCAGCTGAATACGAATCCACGCACGGAAACTGCAATGCCCATATTGGACAGAGCCTTGATGCTGCCTAATACTTCAATGACGATGTGACAGAACAGACGTGGGTTGGCTTCAGAAGGTCTCCGTCATCAGATCCTTTTTGATTGGAGTCTTCCCCTTCTTGTCCCTTAACCAGGCGATGAGGCCCAAGAGCAATGCGTGCTGAGGAACTGTCTGCGCCGCCGACAAAAACCATTGATGCCTCTCCTCCCTGAAGCAAGCAGGAATCGGGGCCTTGCCCTCAAATATTCAACGAGAGATGCGTCAATTTGCAAGCTCACGTGCAGGGTTGGGGGCAGAAACAAGAAGTCTCCTCATCCATATTGATGTTCTTCAGAATGTCCACGGACTTCATGCGAGCGTTCCGTGAGATATTAAAGGGAAAATTGTGGTTACAACTTCCGTATCGGCTTTGAAAGGTCTCCACCGCTATGTTTGAAGTTTTCAGAGACGAAAGAATCGGCTTAACCAAAAGAACCCAAGTCGAAAGCCCTTACCTTGCCTATTGCAATATTCCGACACGTTCACTTCGTTTTGCAGAAGAGGAGACTCCAAGTAGCACTGAGTTGTTGCATTCTGATGTATGCGCCAAAGCTTGTACATCTCCAGACAGAGCTGATTCGATGGGGCAAATAAACATATATATGAAATGAGGGAATACAAACGCCTTGCACCGATGCAACCAGATAATAAATTCTCACAACAATCGTGTGAAAGTTTCTGAGCTGAAAATGTATTTATTTGTAATGAAGGTACGATTTCCTACAAAGGGATGAAGTTGCTCTTTAAAATATGATTCACGCAATCTCCGTATACCTTTTTGGAATATTTGTTTTCATCTGAAACCTTGAAAATCCTTTTGTCAAAGCGTTCCTGTAGGTAAGAATCGAAGGCGCAATCTGTATCTGGAGGAAGGCGTTCAAAACTCATCTTCCTCACGCCAACGTATGAATTCATATTGAGGCCGACATCGAAGCCCTCCCCGAGGGTGTCGGGCTCCGCCTTCGGATGGTTGACGGCGACACGGAATCCCTTGGCCGGGCCGAGGAGGACTAACTCGTTCGAGGCGTTCCAGAGCAACCTCAGGTGCAGCCCGCCCTGTGGAGGGATAGAGTCGCTGAGATCCGCATCGGCTTGCGACGTGCTTTCATGGGCGAGGTGACCTTACCGATGACCCAGACCGGCTGACGCGTTTGTCGCCCTTGTAGTTGTAGGTCAGGCATTGCCCATGGTTTGAATCGTTCTTGATCCTGAAGTCGCTGGAAATACGATACAGTTACAAAACATTGCAAGTACCTACTCGTTTTAGTTTTCATGAAAGCTTCTGGCGATTGATGAAATGTCCTTCGGTGAGTGTATAGAATGAATTCACTCGTTCTTTGCACGGTATTAATACTGAGTGATCCAAAACTTTCCCTTAAATACAAAATTTACCTAATACGGTACTTCCTGAGACGAATAATATCAGACACATACTCCTGATTGCAAGGTACATCACTGAAGCTGCAATGCTGTATGGACTTCATGATGTCGCTGATGGCGTCGGCCAGATTTATATATTCCCGGAAGTCGCTCAACGTGTAGAAACTGGTCAGAAGCAGCATCGAGAGAAAATCGTCAACTTTAACAGTCTCGTTGCTGATTTTTCTCGTTCCATCTACGGAAGGAAGTTAGTTTTATGTCTTTCAGCGCAAGAATTTATGCCAGGAATGCCTGTCATCTGGCTTGACAATGCCACATCAGGACTGCACCTACTTTTCGTTTCGTCTCCTGAGTCCACCCGGATCCCATCGGCTTCGAAGATTTTCCGGAGATCGTCCTCGTCGTAGTTCTCTTCCCACGAAACCTCAGAAGTACCGAACGGTGTCGAGCTCTCGACTCGGCCGTCAGCTGGAGGCTGCGCCGTCGCGATTCTGATCGATGCGATGTTCTTTGAGTTCATTATCGATGTGGGGGAATTAGGGCCTGAGTAATAATTTAAGCCCTAAAGCCAACTGTGGCTTGTGGAATTTCATGAGAATTTGAATCCATTTCAGTCGTAGTATTAGCTGAGTATGAGGAGAGCTCTGACGTTGGTCCATCCACTTGTCCCGTCGGTCCGGAGGAACTCAGGGCATCATTTGCTGCTGAGTGAAAACATTATCATGTGGTGCAGCTCGACAAAGACATTTTCATGAAACGAGGAATGGCATTGTAAACCTACGGTACAGGTGAACGAAGGGCTTGATGCAGTTACTCTGCCCCATATCCTGTTTCGTATCGTCGTTTAACGGGAAAACGACAGTCGTCAGGTGGCTTATGTCCCCGGGCTGTAAGATGTCATCGAGCGCTCCTTCGAGGTCCTCGTTCAGCTCGAAGAGATTCTTGAATTTGGACAGTGTCGGCTCATCGTCTAGGTTTTTCCACAGAGGGCTGTAGGCGCAGATCGTGACGGATGGGAAATCCAGTTCCTTGTCCGTTTTCAGCTAGACAGAAGCTACGATCATTCGCCAAGTCTTGCTGGGAAGATGAAAAATCTCAGGATCATCCTACCTCTATCATGGTCGCCTTCGCGCCCGAGTTGTAAGTCTTGATCGCGTCGACGATGAGGTAAACCATGTGGCCCATGGCGACGAGAAAGATTAGGAGCCAGAAGAGTCTCCTGAATGGAGACGAATCCCGGTACGCTGAACGTCCCAGGCCCTGCATGAAAAAGTCAATTCGACGATTCCGTGAAGAAGGAGACGGGAGGAAAAAAAAAAGTTATGGAAATAATAAACTTTAGTCGTGACATATTATTTGGAAGCTTTTACTGTCAGTCAAGTATGTAAGTTTAATGTGCCATATTATGCCCCCAAAAAATTGGATTCGATTTTTTACGAACATAACTCAAAACTCCGAAAAACATTTTTTTTTTTACATTGGATCTCTTGGATAATTTCAAAGCGAATCTGAAGTTTATTTTGAGATTCTTCTATATCGTCCTATCTTCATATGGGCAGCTCCGATTCACTTCACGAAATACAACATTAGAGAAATCGCCACCCTAGGGAGACGCGACTGATTGTTCGTTCGAGCTCCATTGCTTCGTCGAACGCTGTGCACTTCTAGAATCTTGGAGCAATAGATTATAAATTCGCTCGACGAAGGGGAGAGTGTGAGAGAAACTTGGACGTGATAAACTTCATGAATATGCAAAACATACGTGACGGTCCATGTACTGTTTCACGCAGATTTGAGGCTCGAAAGAAGCTGCTGTGAGTTTGTACGGTCAAGTTCTGATTCATATTCCTGGTTCGCGATGAATGCAGCAATTGGCTGTTTAGTACCGTTGCTGCCTATATTTTTTTGTGGTATGCTTGGTGGGACAATGATCCCAAATGGCAAATCCAGACGTAGTTCACTGGCGATAGGTGCCCTAGGAATTTTCGGATTTTGGCCCGGCGGCTCCAATGACATATCATTTCATTGATGAATCGCTTGATGATCGATTGACATATCCCTTCATTATCTCTGGAAACAAATAGGCCTGATGACTGTCTCGTCGGTTTCGAAAACTAGACTTATTCCTGTGACCATTTTGCATACATTTATCGAGACATATTTGGTCTGGTTACAGGTAGAGGCTGAGGTACAACATTTTATTCTTCATGGTATTCTTCATGATACGTTTGCCCCGATAGGCCTAGGAATTTGCGCCATGTGAAAGTGTCACTGTCATTCAAGCCCACCACGAAAATGTGTAAAAAAAGACTTTGACATTTGTTGGAGAGCATACCAAGACCTAAGATGCACGAAGTACACACAAACATTGGGTATACAAAAGAGTCTGTGCTTGCGAAATCATGTTGCTTGAAATGTAATGTTTGAATCTCCCATCTGAGCATCAAAATAACCAATTCTGTGCCTGCAATTATCAAATTAGCCTGAGAGCGTTTCAATTTGTCATATTGACTCATGCCATATGTGATCAGTTTTAAAAATGTGAATGTCTTAAATGCCCATTCCGTGGTATTAAGAAGCTGATGCCTGAAAGTGAGCAATCACTTCATGTTTCAGAATGAAAACATGAAAATCTAGATTTTACATATATATATCGGATGCAAGTTAACCTTTCCGGGCAAGTTGAACTTGCTTAAAATATACTGTGCAACTTTAACCCGTCCAAATTTCCCTATGCAAGTTAACCCAAACGATGGGCTTCTGTGCAAGTTCAGGAGGAATATCTATACCCCTAATGATATATAGTTATATGATTTTTATCGAGAAAAATACTAATATATAGTCCGCATGGCCTTGGGAAAACGATAAGGGAGGTGCCTTCATCCTTTTTGCTTTCACTGACATCCTTATTCTCTCACCTTGTTCAGCGCGATACAAGTGAGAGTGAGCGTTTTCGTCTGATTAATCCTCATTCAAATCCGTGATATTGGGCAGTAAAACCCCGTTCAATGATTATCTGTTGTGGCTCTAAGAGAAGACCATGTCTCCCAACAACACGGTGTTCCCGATTGATAGGTACGAGAGGCTCGTCGCGGAGGTCAAGGCTACAAATATCAATGAGAAGAAAGCCCGGCTAGAGCACGGGAAGGCCATCCTGAAGCACTAGGACGTCGAGGGATGAAGAGAAGCTTGCCAGAAAGGAGAATGATCAGTGGCGTAATTTGGCTTAAGGGTCTGGGGTGGGGGTCAAGCCCCACCCATGCGTTATCACGGGAAAAAAAGTATTACGTCCATAGAGACGCCAGACTCAATCGCAGGGGCACCAGTGAGGTAGCTGTACCCCCCCCCCCCCGAACTCCCTCCTGTCCCCCTTAAATTACGCCATTGCGAACAATCCATCTAAATTTAAGAAAAAACAAAATATGCCAATAATACCCAGTGCAACTCTCGATGCCACGGATCATGATTGTGTTCCAACATATGAATCGAAAAAGTGTGCTTAACAGAAAGGCTTCAATGCAGACAATGACAAAGTTGTTACAGATTCTTCAATCATGGATAATTTGACATCATGAAGCAGTCACTTCATTTATTCATTAGGGTGATCAACTAATTCATATCGTGGTGTTTGACACACTGGCTCGAAAAGAAACCAAGTGCCGGTGGCCAAAGGCATACAATCATTATTCTGACCGGGATGAAGCGCTTCTCTGAACTTGCACGAAAATGTGCAATACGGATTAACATGGACAAAGGTTTGGCCATGCAAGTTCAATCTGCACGTATTGGTCGACTGTTCAAGTTAACCCACGACGATTTGGCCGTGCAAGTTCAACTTGCAAGGGGGGGTCAACTTGCATGCGACATATTACAGTATATGACTTTACTGCTGAACCTGACTGAGGTTGGTATCCTATTTCACAGAAAACTACAACTGAGCAATACAGGATATTATAATCTTTAGGTGGAGCCTCCTGAGAGCCAATGCAGGGAAATATATACGAGGTGTGGTTATTATGTTTCCAGACTGGTTTTATTACTGAACTTTGAGAGAGAGGAGGGGAGTGGGGCTATGACAGTAACATGGAGGGGAGCCTTAGCTTATAACCGGGCAAGTTTCAATGTGGTCTGACCAGTGCGCTGCGAGCTGCGACCCGTTAAGATAGACCGTATTTGTGTGCGCTGGCGGATTTGAAATGGAGCGTAAAACTGCAGGATCGTTGGGATAAGTGTATACGTTCTGGAGGGGAGTACTTTGAAGGCGATAAATGTGATTAATTTGTAAGTTTAAAAATACATAATTAAAAAACAAAGTCTGGAAACTTAATAGCCACACCTCGTATATATTTATTTATTTTCTCCCCCTAGGAACGTAACCCTGGGGGACCAAGTCATTCGCACCAGAAAAGAAAATTGGGGGAAAGGAATCATGAAGGAAACTCTAAAAGCCAGAATACCTCTCATTCCGACAAGCACTTTCAGTGCATGAACCCTGCATGCATTCTCACGATTGCGGATGGAAGACTCACATTCCCAGAGAATCTGTCGAGGAATCTCAGGGTGACACGTCTGGCGCCGATGGCTTCATCCTCTGCGAACTGGATTTCTGATACCATTCTCTTCCCGATCTGCTCGATGACCACTTTGCTCGACATACCCTAACCCTCGAGGAATCCCACGAGTCGTTTAATAGTTCGAACTGAGTTTACCACACGGGAAACAAGACTTGTAGTACATGAGGCACACAATCATCCGGGTTAATGGTCCAACGATATTTGCAACGGGCAGGAGGAAAATTCAAACCATTAAGGATATTCTCTGTTTACGGAGAACAAGTGAAAGGCCGAATCCTCCACCAGCCAGGTACTGCGACGTGAGTGTTGCCACGTTTCCACTTTCAAGTTAACATGAATGAGGGAAGTGCAATTGCTCCTTGGGGAACACTGTGCTCGCTTCTGGCAAAGGAGAATATTCCCCAAGGAAGCATTTACGTCTCGTGCTGGCTTTTCACGCACTGATCCTATCGACCCCCCTTATTAATAGCACTGCTGTCGCTATCGATCAGCTGATCTCGTCCTCCCATCTGACCTTGCGCGCTTAATATCGTTCCTAGGGCAAGGTTCTTCGATGTTAAAGGAACGAGGGTGAGGGAATGGGGCTCCCTGGTTCGTCTTTGAGTGTCATTCGATAATGGCAATCACGATTATTTGATTCGTCCGTAGGAAGGTTGTAAAAACGAAATGCCCTTTGGCATTAGGACTACCTGGGTCCTCATGGGTCCCATTGCTTATGATTGATTGCTTATGAGCAAACAAAGGAGCAGGGAATTTTACTCTAGCAAGAGTAAAATTCCCTGCTCCTTTGTTTGACGATTGGTAACAGTTAGTAATTTGCATGGTAAAGCTCATCCAGTCCAATGGTAAAGTGAAGTCAATTCAATTTACAGGTATATGCCAAACATGCCGAGGCGCCCAATCGGGAATACAATTTATAAAAGAAAATGGAGGGGGACACAGCAGCATGCTCTCCACCCTGAATGTGTCCCAGTTGTAATGGCACAAATTGTATCAATGTTTGCACTTTTTTAACTGTTATAATCCCAATGTGTCGTATATCGGAACTTCCAAAAGGAAGAAAATCATGCTTGAAGCGAAGGGGTTAAATAACCTCACACCAGAAATATTAAGTAGGCTCTTTAACTATTTTTCCCTTTTACCAAAGGCAATTTGCAGAAAAATACCAAGATCACACAGCGGAGTTTCCCCCCCGCTTCTTTTCTTGACGAATGTTAATGTCGTTGTGCTTTTTGAACTACGTGGGTCCAAGACCCAAGTTGCACATAGCATTGAAACAACATTGAATCAATGTTGAGTCATTGTTATGTGCTACTTTGGGAATTGCGAATAAGCAATACAAATTCGAGTACCCTTATTGAATAGATAAGAGGTAGATTATATTCACCCTAGTGATACTATCCAAATAATCCAGGAACAGTGGAAGTATGGACTGGTCGAGTCGATCGCACTTTTCCACATAAACAACTTGGCGTGATGCGACGAATAAGCGACAGGTCATGCAACTCCCTTCATCGAAGCTCAAAGGACGTAATGAATACCAATGTCTCATAAATATTACAAGAAGTGAACGACCTTACCATTTTAGTGCTGTTAGCACTAACAACTGTAAAATCGGAAACGTCTCCCTGACGAAAGAAGCGCCATTGGATGCTGAATCCTTTCTTGCCGCGAACGGGCGAAGGTGTCTGATTTCTGTCGTTTCTTGCCTCGATCGGTGCGCGGACTTCCATCGGTCTTCCATTATCTGGAAGTCTGTGATCGTGGTGTGCGGGGAGGGGTGTTGTCATCTTCGCGACGGGTAGTGAAGCCTACCATGCCCCCAACTATCGATATTGACATCCAAACTTCGATGGATGCTTCGGGGCAGCCCTAATTTTTTCCAACGGCCATTGAGAATCTGTTATAAAGTCCCGTTCACTTGGCTTTTTTTTCCTTTGTTCTGCACGTTCTACTTTAGATATCATCACCACCGATATCTTCTAAACCTGCCAATGGTGCCATACCGACAGTTGTCATCGGTACAGTCCTAAAATAGCTTATCCTCGAATTCAGTGGTCTATGGGGCTTATAATAATTTATGTATGAGATTATGAGACACATCGGAGATCCCGGGTATCGTTATGGTCATCTGATGTTTCTTCAACCATCTCGACTAGGACTTCTGTCAAAAGTTTGTTCAAAATTCAATTACATGTGCGACGTCATCAGCAGCAAGCAGGGATGTATATGCATGATATACTCAAAATTAGGGCCGTACCGATGTATCGACTAACATTGGTATCGGCCGCCGGTGTTGCACTGTCGGCGCCATCGTGCTATGGCAACGGTGCCGGTTCCGATGCCCAAATGATGGGCCAAGAGAAAAAAGAATTAGGTGAGGGTGTGAACGCGCCTCGGCGGCGACCCTCTTCGGCCACTCCGGCCATCCTCTCTAAGGCAAAAATACCGATCGGATTATGTTACAGCCGTATTGTAGGAACCGGCAGAGGAAAGCAGTGGTAAAGAACGGGAAATCATAGCCTCTCCATTTACATTATGCTGTTGCGAAGGATGCGTCACTAAATGCTGTCAACTGCAGCAATGGGTAGCGAGCTACCCACGGACAGAAGCATTCAGAGATAGATAGGCTGGGCAGAACCAAAAGTGATCTCTATCGATTCAAGGAAGCCTACTGATTAGGATCACATGCCTTTCAAAAAGGCCTTACTTTCCTCCGCCAATGAACGCATACTACATGAAAGATTAACTTAAAAGGAACCCACAGGTGTTCATTTCAACAATCCAGGACACCGGCAAACTGGTATAATCATCCTCCCCTTCGAAAAAGGTAAGGTCAAACGAGCAGACCATCGTTAAACGTTAAATCATTAGGATTGGAATGCTGAAGCCGTTTCGGAATTCACTGTGACCTCTCTCCCATTATCTTTTTCATTCCTCATTTGCTGCTTTAATGAGACGGTCTAAGATCGTGTGTTTTATCCCTATTAATCCTAATACATATCAATATGCATACACTTTTATAACTTTTAATGTATTCCTTGGCATTTTTTTTATGTTTTTCACAATTCATTAGAACATCTTATATCCTATCCTTTAATTCGAAGAGATCAAAAGCTGCGGTGGTGGTGGTCGTGGCTGTCACCCCCAACGCGCAGGCCTACGATGGAATCCCATTCTGGATCATAGGCCAGGCCTACAAGGCTACGCCTTTCCAGGCCATCTTATACTTTAATTCGTAGAGCCCCAGCGCGTGGCCTACAACACTGCGTTACTGCAGGCCATAGGCTACGCCATCCACCCCTCAAAGCGCCAGGTCCTTGAGACTCTGGTATTCTAGGCCATAGGCCTGGCCATCCAACGCTTTTAGCGCCAGGTATATCAAGCTATATCAGTCCGAGTCATAGACTTCATACTTAGCTGCGACAATCAAAGGGTGGTAATAACTGAATGCCTGTCACGTTTTCACTGATCGACTGCAAGTGCTCCATCT